>NAJI01000164.1:0-166357 GCA_002179835.1 Calonectria leucothoes | reverse complement strand
TTCGGTCTCGGTCTCGGTCTCGGCGCCAAGCGCGGGGGTTATCCTCGCAGTTGTTCTCTTGGTTCTTTAGCTTGTTAGTGCGTCTAGAAGGGGTTTACACGTATACGATTGTCAAAACAGGGCGAAATCGGGATGTTCGGTCCATTGGCCCGTTCACGTGGCACAGGGCTGCAACCTCGCCGTCCACCCAATTGCATTGTCCCGTCCTTGCGAGGCTGCTGCCGCCGCAAGCTAGCCTAGTCAGTAGGTCCGCTTTTTCTTTGTGCGAACGGTCAGTTATCCATCAGTCGAGGGTATAACACGGAGCAAGCAAGCGGCTTGGAGAGGGGGGGGGGGGGGGGGGGGCTTGTCAGATTCGATCTGGCCGGGCGAAAGCATGGGTACGTACGCGTGTTGATTATTACAACAAGGCTATCCACCGCTTCCTTGTAACGTTTCCTTTTGTTTTACTCCACTCGCTGTGCTTTTTGTTAAACCGTATACCTGCGAGCGATAGCCGTCGCGCCTTTTTGGGGGGAGCGGCTCAACTGTAGCTCACCCCTTACTCCGTGAATGAATAAAGGGCACATCCCCGTTGATATAAAGAGGTTTACCGAGTTCTTTTATATTTTTATTTTTTATTTTTTTTTATCTTCGGCAATCCTAATCATCCCCACTCGCTCGTTTCCGGAAACGAAACCACTTGGGAGACTTGCGATTGCGTCCGGAATGGTGGCTGAACTTCACTTCATCACGGACACTTCAAACTCATTCATTCGACAATTAGAAACACCACTGCGGCCGAGGCGCTGGAGACGCAAGAGAAATAATCCCATGTACTTTGATAAATATGGACAGCAAACAAAGAGAAAACTAATGAAAAGAGACCCTAAAGGAAAAGAGAAACAACAAAAAATCTTGATCCATTCCGCAAGGAGACAGCGAGCAAACGCCTCCCCCCGTTCTTCAACCGACGCCACCGTTCCCCTCAGGATGATTTCCATCGGGGCTTCCGTTTCTATCCCTCTATTCCAATTCCCTTTTTTTTTTCTGTGTCTGCGTGTGATGCTTTTTTTGGTGTTCCTGTTCTTGTTTCCCCCATCGTTCCCCCGTCTCCCGTGACCAGTCTAAGATTTCTGGACGAAAGATTCCCGCAGACTACCTAGATGGCTGTAAGATCTACACGTAGATGGTCTCGAACTTGCAACCGGGGATGACGGGGTAAGGGCAATCGAAAAATTCGGTGCAAATGTTCTGCTTGGCCTCAAAATCGCAGTGGCAGCAATAGTGGATATCGCCGACGTCGCTTTCGCGGACTTCCCGCTCCTGGACCTCGTTGGCGTCAGGGTAGTCGATGGGCTGCTCGTCCCGCTTCTGGTTGTCATCAGACTCGTCGTCGGCGGGGAAGTAGACACCCTCATCCGCACTACTCTCGTCCCTGATCACGATGGGGCCGACCAAGGGGTGGGCCTTCGGGGGCGGAGTCGGGGTGGCAGAGGCGCCGGGAGCGGCGTGGATGGTCGGGGCACCGTCGGGGCACTTGTCGTCGGAGCAGTTGCACGTGTCCGTGTCGAGCGTGTTGGAGCACACGATGGAGCCCAGCTTGAGGTTGCAGCAGCAGCACTGCGGGTGCACCTCGGTGTCGACATCGACCTGGCGCTTGGCCTTTGTCTGCGTGGCAGTGGCAGTGGCAGTGGCGTACTCGGACGTGAGGCTGGCCGGCACAACCGTCGTGGCTCCAGGAGCACCCGAAGCGTAGACAGTCGGGGCGTTGCTGGGACACATGACTTCAGCACATACGCACTGGTTGGGCTTGGCCTGGGACACGCAGACAACCTGCTGAGCGAGGATGTCGCAGCAGCAGCACTGGTTCTGCTGCTCTGATGCTGGGGCAGCGAGCACAGCAGAGCTGCTGGCGAGGAGAGCCGAAGCGATGGTCAAGAAACGCATTGTGGAAGTGGTGTCGTTTGAAGAAAATAGAGTAGACTGGTTTTTTTCTCCCTTTCCTAGGTAAGTACTTTTTTCTTTTCAAAAGTTGACGAGTTCTGCGTCCAAGTACAGGCAAGTGTTGGGAAGAAATGTGAGGCTAGATTAAGCTGTTGAGATGATAAAATGTCGTGTTGGACCGACTGGAGTTGGATTCTGTGGATGCTTCAGTTGAAGACGATCCGGATCAAAAAAGGAGTGTCAAAAAGGAGTGGTTCGAAACTGGACGTTTCTAGGGATGATTCAGAGAGAGTGAATTGGCCTGCACAGAAGAGCTGAGTGATCACTGTAGAGGAGAGGGATGGGAAGGATATATACTCCCGCTTACTCGCACCAAGCCCTCGACCTTAGCGCAGACAGACTCTCAATCTAGAATCGAGTGTCCGGTGTAACCGAGCTCATTCCTCTTTCGCTCGGCGCTATGCTCCCATACGTCAATTCCCATCGGATCGACGCTTATGGAAATCAAGTTTGGGTTGCAAAAACTCAACTTGTGGAGCTCTCAGGCTCGCTTTCCAAAGGCTACACACGCTAGCCCCCCTGGTGCTATACTCGAACCAACATGCTCAAGACAAATCGTGCGGCCATGTGGCCATGTTTCCATGCCTCGTCGTGACCCTGCCATCCGAACAAGGCGCTGGTTTGCTGCGGCAATGCTCTCGCCACCGCTGGCATCGCAAGGTTTGCTCTGCTCCGTCCTACTGCAGCTTTCATTCTCGCCCAGGATACTGCCCTGCTTCTCTTTTCCAGCCCTGAAATCCATGGAAGGGGTCACACACGAGCTAGCCATCCAAAGCCGCAAGTACACTGCATCTGTGATACTTGGCCCCCCTTCCACGCGTCCGCCACGCTTCAGCTCGACTGTCCCGAGCCATCTATCCACCCACCGTCATGATTCAGACCACAAGAGCCTATTCCGGTCCAAGTCACGCCGCCACGCCGACGCCGAGTGTGGTCGTGGAACCAGCCGAAAGTCCATGCCGGCGATCTGGACCGAAACCTAGATGGCTCCCGACAGCTATCGGAGGCCCCAGGTGGGCTCAAAGTTTTCTTTTTGGTCGAGCCCGGCGCACAGAGATGAGTGGATGCATTTGTCCATTGTCCCATTCCGCCATCACATTGACAAAACGGCTATCGCCGGTGGCGGCCCTCTTTCTCACAGTCCGGCGCATCAGCTCCTCTCTTCCAGCATCTCACCCTCCCCGTCAGCCTCAGCATGGTTTCAGGCCAGCCATGCAGAAGGCTAGAAGAAGAAGGAAAAGATCGAAAATAGCAAAGGAACGAAGAGCAAATCCTCTTTACTGCAAAACACTCCTCTGGTGTCGTTGGCGACTGTCGGTCGCACAGAACCTTTGCCTCTCCGTCACCACCTGAACACTGCGCTTCACACCATGGTGGCAACCACTACCTGATTGCGACCGTCGTTACATCTCACCGTCAGCTGCGACAACAATGGCTGAAAAAAGAGACCTAGAACATGGTCTCGAACAGGTACTAGATCTGTATTTGAAATACTGCGCACTAGATCCATGTCAAATACGTCAATCGAGCCTTCCCGCAAACGCGGCGCCAGACGGAGACGGCTTAGTGGAATCAGAACCACTCTTGTCAACACGAGTGGATTCTAACCCCTTTTGAGAGCTCCTCGAGCAATATTTAGTCACAGGTGGCCAACCACAAAAGGTGGGAAGGGAACTTGATTTGAACGGAAAGAAAATCTCTTATTCCTGTCATGTCATATCAAAAAAGACTATATTGGGGCTGAGAGCCAAGTTCCAAACAACACTCCTTCAAAAGTCACATTTTCAAACCCCCGGTAAGAATGGTTCCCGCACAGCTAGTAACTACCATAAAAGTGCGAATAAATATGAGAAATCATAAACACATTTGGCCAAATCAGATAGCCACAATTGCCTCCCTGGGCATCCCAACCATGAACAGAATGAAATTCGTACAATTACAGCCAGTGACACCAAAAAACGCTCCTTAAGCACCAGTCATGCGTAGAATAGGATAGAGGGAACCGCCCTCTCGGTCTGCGCTGATAGGAGGAAGCTCTCTTGAAGGGCTCTCAGGGCTCTTGGGGTCCACGTCCATAGCGTCACCATCATCAGAAGGCCGGCGCTCAGAACCCTCAGTGGCGTACTCCTTGCGGTCCAGACGGCCACGAACATATTCTCGTAGAGTCTCGATGACACGCATGTTCTCGAGCCAGCGGTCATACTGCTCCTCGCGCTCGCGCGTGGCATCGCTGACATCTGACTCGGAAGAGGGAGAGCCGACAGAGAGCGCAGACTCAGTGCCCTTGGGCGTGGTAGCGCCGGGGGCATCCTCCTGGAGCGGAGGAAGAGGGCCACGTGCGCGCTGGAGCATACCACCAGAGTAGCGGCGGCGCTCGTTGCTCTCAAAGCTGGGGCCAAGAGTTGTGGTGGTGGAGTGGCCAAAGCCCTGGTTAACAGCGGGGAGGCTCGTAGGCAGGGTAGGGTACATGACCGAGCTCGATGCTGACCCGTGGCGGGACTGGGGAGACATGGCTGAAGAGGACGGGCTAGGGGAGTGACCCGAGGTGTACGACATGGAACTAGATGGGGGAGTAACAGCAGGAGTTCCTGTGGAGGAGATGGCCGTCAGGGGAGATGCCATGCTGGCAGCAGACACAGAGTGGTAGTTGTCAGCCGTCACAGGCATGCCACCGGGGGAGCGGTGGGAGGTGGGAGGTGAAGGTGTGTTGCGGTAGCCGTTAAAGTGGTGCTGCTCTCCACTGTGGATGTGGACACCAGCAGTAGCATGGGTAGAGTTCTCGTAGATGGTATCCTGCATCTGGCCGAGAATGTTGTCGATCTGGATAAGATCCTTCTGGGTACGCGCGTTGGGCATAGGCAGGTAGTACTGCTGGGCCAGAGGGTTCTGGCTGGGAGCAGGAGTTCCGTGGACAACAGCAGGGCCGGCGTGCTGGGGGATATATTGCTCCGTAGCCATGGGACCGTTAGGCATGGAGAGAGCACCGTGCAGAGGCATCAGGGAGCGACCAATCTGGGCGTAGGATGACGGGTCGATCTGTCGGCGCTTGGAGTTTGCGAAGAAATCATCAACCATGTCAAACGTACGCTTGCGGTCGTAGCCTCCGGATGCGGCAGCGTAGCCAATGTGCTCAGAGCGGGCATTGCCGATGGCCGGCTGGTTGAAGTACAAACCATAGTTTGTGGAAGGTTGGGGCGCATAGTAACCTCCTGGAGGTGCAGGCTGGTAGCCAGAGGGGTTGGGACGCATAGATGCGCTGTGATCATAGTAACCGCCAGGGCCTGAAGAGCAGTTAGCATGGCGGAAAGTCCCAGAAAAAACATCCAAATCAAAACAGGGGCAGCGGCTTACCCTTGGGAGGCTGTGGCCTGTAGTTGAGTCCGCCCTGATCCTGACCAGGTCGAACCAAGACCGACTCATCGGCGTGGGTTTTGACGTGCTTCTTCAAGTCCTGAGGGCGCTTGAAGGACTTGCCACAAAATTCACACTTGTGAGGCTTCAGGGGCACATGCACACGGATGTGAGAGGTGATGTGGTCTCGCTTGACGGTGGTGGTACGGCAAGAGTTCCACTGGCAAGTCAGGTTCAGGTTGTTTGTGCTCTTGCGGCCAACATGGCGTTCGCAGATGTGCTCCTAGAGTGTGGTGTAAGCAGGCGGTCCTTCCCTCTGTTTTCTGGTGAGAGGGCTTATGACTTACATAGAGCAGCTCGGGTGTCCCGAACTTTTGGTTGCAGGCATTCCAGCGACAGATGAGATTGTCCTCAGAAGAGGATGAAGGGGTGGCGCTGCCTTGTGAAGTGTTGGAAGCGGCGCTGGGTGCAGGAGTGGTCGACTTGGAGTCGCCGTTGTTGCTGCTAGTCGACGCCGACGGGGTGGTCGACTGCTGCTGGTCCTCGACTGGGGCAGACATGGTGGGCGGAATTTTTGTTTAGCCGAGAGGGAAGGGGCGCTGCGGGAATGGCGAGTGACGAATGACGCGGGCGCAGTGCGCACGTAAAGTGTGTAAAAGCCGAGCCCAGCGATTTTTGAGACAAGTGGCGGTGGTTGCAGGCGTCGCAGACAATGGATGGTATTCACAACCACCTTCAAGACGCAGAAGTCTGGATCGATTCAACAAACAGGAGGAGCCGCAGACGTGTGTTTAGATGTTCAGAAGAGAAGAAAGGCCCGTCCAGAAGGCTCCGGGGGCGAGAGCTCCCTTTACATTTACGCAAAAGTCTGGGCAAGAGGGCAAGAGTGCGCGGAAAGTCTTGGCGGTCTTGGCATTCTTGGCGATGATTACGAAGTACCGGGCTCGGAAAGGTACTCTTGTGTAGTGTCGGGATAGCCCATGCATGATGTACTGATTGGTGCAGGTACCAGCGGCCGGTGGGCGGAGAGGACGGTGCCAAGAGCGCCAAGTCTTGGCAGTCTGGGCACTGCCCCTCATCGGGGCGCTTCCATTGGCCTCGCTCACCTCGGGGCCTCACACAGGCTGGCCACGACTGCGTCAAGCGTTTTATTCGGCCACCTAACGTCACCTGAGCCATTCCCCGTCCCCCATTCATCCATTCCCCTTCCCCTCAGCGCCTCCTGGTCATCTTGGCTTGAATTATTCCTTCCTTTTTTTCCTTCTTCTTTTTTTCAGCCGCCAAGAAGGGATCTACCCGTGACTGTAGAAGAGGGGGGGAAAAAACTGTGTCGCACCCACCACCCTCCGGGTGCTTCATTTTCCTCAACTCGGACGTGTTGGGTGACACTCGTTTAGGCTCAAATTTTCTGCTCGTCACCACCGTCAAAGAAAAAGAAAAGCTACCACCGGAGCCCCGGCCAGAGAACATGTTCCGGGAGGTGGGGCTCACCCTGCCGCCTGCCGTGTGTCATCCGGTACGTACCCTATCTCATTAATAACGTGCGGAGTACAGATGGAGCAGGTATTAAGTGAAGTGACAACATTGCCCAGCCTGCATCGCAAGCCACTTTTTTTGGTTGGGTTCCCTCTCGGGGCCAGGCTCCGAGCCGGGGGCAGACAGCCAACTACTGTACATATAACCGGGCAATATCGGTACTGTGGCGGTGGCCTGACCATGGCCCGAAACCAAGACCAGGTCTGGATATGTCTTCCCACAGCCTTACCAAACATGAGACTCTGGATGGGCATGAGGACAAGTTCAGCGACTAAGCAGAAAGAAAACGAGCCGAGACGCAGGGTGGAACGAACTCGGTGGCCGAGTTTTTTTTATTTGTTTTTCAGTTTTAGTTTTGACTGACAGGCGCAGAGCGGGAAAGGCCAACTCCCCGGCTACGCGTACCGCACCGTACCGCACCACACCGAACGCGATACGCCTACTACTCGGATTCGGGAAGAGAGAGTACACAGGAATAACCTTCTCTTTAGGCTCTTGGCCAAGACGGGCTGCCACACACTGCCACACGACTCAAGCGCTCCCTACTTCTTGGCTCCTGCCCTGCCCAGCGAATACCAGGCATCGCCCAAGCCCAAGAAACGAACGGCCAGCCGCCTCAATCAATCATAATAACAAAACCAAGCTTTCCACGCGTGCCAAGAAACGCCCATTTGCCCCCTTTCTCCGTCACCTCACCTACATAACATCATCTTGGAGTCGCCAAGCTCATGCCCAGACGCTTGCCGAGTCCTTTTGTCCCATCTTGTCACAGCGTCTTATTTCTCTGCCCCCCTCTTCCTTCTCCTCCTCCTCCCGCGCGCGCTCTTCTTCCCCTTCTGTATCTCGGAGCCAAGCTTCTTGGCACCTGCATTTTCTCTTGGCCTCTCCGTTCTTGGCGTCTTGGCATATCTTCTTTTCTTGGCCCCAGCCCGCCAAGCCCCGCAAGCCCCAGGCCAAGAGGGAAAAAATAAGCCCCCCCACTCACCACGCAACGCCGTCGAAGGGGGGGCGAGCAGGGAGAGGGCTGCCGAGAGGCACGGCGGCAGGGACAAAGTAAGTAACACGTAACTTCTCCCCCAATCCCGTGGCCGCAGTGAGTTACTCTACCTATGAGGTGCCGTGCTGCTTCGGGACGTGACTCCCCAAACGTCAACAGTACGAGATTGCGTCAAATGGCGTCGGGGGGCCAAACGCACAATGCAATACATACGACACAGCCACATTGCCCAGTCACGTTCTGCTATCCCCCCTCCCCAGCTATTATGTTCTCTTGCCCTTCGTCGCACTGCGTTGGCTCTAGTTGCCATGTACGTAATAAGTTTTCGCGTGCGCTGGACGTGAGCTGAAGGCGGAGGGCCGTGGCCCGATGACGGCATCGGCTGTCGCTGTGTGACTATGTAGATCCAAGCGATGCCACGGCTACATCGGCGCGATATCTATCCGCACGCACACACTATGTACTAATGTATGTATGTGCAAGTCGCCCTGCAAACGCACTGCGCCTCCCCGCGAAAGTCCGAACAGGTCGCCCACCCGTGGCCGTTGTTGTCGCCGTCGGGCACTCCAGCATAAGAATCAGTCCGGTGCCGTGTTGGGGGAGGCCACGCTACCGTGAAGGTTTGGTCACATGTACGTTGGTTTGCCCCTCCGTCTTGATCTCCGACAGGTCCGAGCATGATGACAAAACACACGGCCTCGTTCGCATTGTCCAGTGCGATGGGGGATGCAGCGTGCCGCTGCGTTCGCCTCAGCCCAGAGGGTGGTGGGTAGCTGAAGGAAATTCCGGAGTAGGCAATAGATTATGGGACGGGATCGCGCGCCGTCTCATCAATGCGAGCCTATCACCCTAAATCGACTCCGCATCCCGAGGGCTCCGAGCGAGCAGAGCAGCCCACACGCTCATCGCGCGCATCGCTCGTGTGTGCGTGCAGCATGCGAACGAAATTCCACCATGGCTTCCAACATTCTACCGAGTCCGCAAGGGCGGGAGAGGGAAAAGGGAAAAAAGCTTGTCTCCCATATTCTTTTCTTTTCCCATACTTTTCCCGCCAAACCGTCACAACCATCCTTGCCCAGCTTCCTTTCCTGCCAAGCGCCGGGCAAATGTTCGGCCAAGACCAGGCCAAGATAGGAGTTGTTCACCAGCGCGATCGCACCGATCCCCTGGCGCCAAGGTCTTGGTATGGGATGCAGTGCGGCAGTGCAAACCCCAAATGCTCCCCCCAAAACTTTGAGAGTTGGCGGGAGCACAATGGCTGGTTTCTTGGCCTTTCTATTCCCCCGCGGCCCCTCCCCCTGGGCCACTAATCAAAAAAAGTAAATTAAGCTTCTTCTCTCAAGCTTTCGTAGCCAAGACGATGAGCGTCTCATCCCGGTTTCCGTCGCCGAGTCATCGTAAAGCTTGTCTATCTACTGCTTTGTCCCTTTTCGCATCCATCCTCCGTCCTCCGTATTCCGTCTTCCATGGTCCGCAGTCCGCAGTCCGCTGCCCGTCCGTCAATGCAGTCACGGTGTCCGATGGAAGGGGGGAAATAATGTGGCCCAGCTGCGTCGCCGGGGTGCAGGAGCCAAGAGTTGGGTAAACAGAAAGCTTCCTCACACGGAAAGCCAAGCCCTTCACCCACACGGCATGACCTCAGTCCTCCACCATTTGCATGATAGATCATGTACTGTGCCCGCGTCTCCGCAAAGGATTCCTATCCATACCAACTCACAGGGAACGGGTACCCATACCATACCATACCATACTATTCTTCCTTTTCCACTAGTTCCCCCTCTTGCTTGCTTGCTTGCTTGCTTGCCTGTGCCCAGCTTGATCCCGTCAAAAGACAGACACGCACAATGGATCGCATCCACCTGGCCAAACCATACTGCTGCCCAATACGGGAGTATAGGAAAGGTTGCCGAGATGGCATCCATCAGATATGAATATTCACATGTGCACGTGACTTGGATCGCCTGCGCTGCCGAGAAGGAAAATGAAACGGAAAACACGCTCCCCCCCATATTGCATCCTCTCCAAATCATCTACCAATGAATTCAACGACTCGCCCTGGCTCCCCTGTGCATGTGGAAGCCTAAGTGGCCATTCTGATGTCTACTTATTTCCCTTTTGGGCTTGATAATCCCAACTCGGCTCCAGGTTAAACCGCATCTTTACCACATCCACTACCTCTACCATCCAACCACAATTTTTCACATCTTCACCGCGTTTACTCTACAGCATGGCCTTGCATCACGGAGAAAACCCTAATGCACGAAGCCCTAACATCACTTGCAACATCGAAACTTTGTGTGGGACAGAAAGATCAAGACTTCCATTTGCAGAGCTAGCGGGGCTTTAACAATAATCGTGACGACCAGGAAGCTACCTAAATCCCCCCAATAACCCAATAATTTTTACTCCTTTTTTGTGTTGCCCTCTTGGTGACCATGGTCCACCAGACAACCACCGTCAAGAGATGTTCATCGCATCTCTACCCAATATTCCGTCTCGTCATATCAATATCATGTTTTCCCAGGTCCACCTAATAGGACCTATCTGACATATCCTCCTCTCTATATAACGATGCTGTTCCACCAGTATGCCCAAAAAAACAAGATTAAAAAGGAGTTGAGAAGGTATCAAGACAGGCTCACGGTGAGCCGAGACTTCCAGTCATAACAGTCCCCCACAGGTAGTGTTGAAGTGGTGGTTTGTCGCCATGGATGCCCAAGCCAACTGAGAAATCGGGTATGTGCAAAGAAATAATGCAACGAAAATTGACGACGCAACCTCAGAGACCAGCCCTACCCCATCAAGGGGTCGTTGAATCGCCAGGAGCAAGTGCTCTTGACACAATCAGGGCCGTGAGACCACCCAAAATAAAACCAATAATCCCCCATGGAGTGACAATATTAAAGCGAGGTGATACGCGGCCAACCAACCCTAAGCTCGTTTTCCCTCAGAAACCCGACTAGGCATTGCCAACAGGAGATAGGTGCGCGGCTCAGAGAACCGTCTCAAAAATGCCAGCCTCATCGGCGGCTTTTGTGTTTTTTTACCCGCAGCCAGGCTCACCCGCCCCCGTGAGAGCAGTAGGTCAGCCGGATCCCAAATGCGCCAAGAATCGAAATGATGTTCGGGGTCAAAGCCAAAAGGAAAGAAAAAGAAGAAATAATAATCGTGTGAAGAGCCGTGTCATCGTGAGGATAATGAGATGCTGCAGAGGACGCCGCCTCCGGCATGATGGGCGACACGGTCTCCCTTGGCCCAGCCAACCAGCCAACCCGAAAACCGAGACCCTTTCAGCCAAATTCCGGGGCCTCCCCAAAAAAAGAACGCCGCGCATGCAGAAGAGGTTATTATACAGAACCGAGACGGAGAAGAGCCTCGACGGCCTCTCGCTCCTGTGCGTCAGAGGTACCCGCCAACGCCAAAAAGTCGATATTTGCTGGCTGAGGTGGGCGCGCCATGCCGGAGCTGGCGGAGAACGATCGAAGCCCACCCGGTGTATATACAGAAGAGTTGAGGCCGCGATCAGACTGGGCCGCGGCCATGTTGGGGTAGGATTCAGCTCGAAGGGCAGCAGCCCCAACTGTTGCCCAATCCTCGTCGTCAGTCACGTCCTCGGGGTCATCATTCATTACGACGTCATCATCAGGGGCCTCGGAGCACGAGGCTGAACCAGAGCCATCCATGGACATTTTGTCAGCCTCGTTCTCCTCCATGGAGATGTCGTCGTTGTCGTCGTGAGAAAAGTGCACCGATCCGCTACCGCTCGACGCAGTAGCCCGGAGTCGGTCCTTGCCTCTGCTTCCTGCCTTGCCGATTGGGATGCCGGCGCCGTAGGACGAAGGCGGCGTGCCCTGTCGGTGGCGCGCGGGCTGGCCTCGCTTGCGGGCGTCCCACCGACCCCATCCAACTTTTTCAAACTCCACGTCTCCGTCCAACCCGCCGCCTTCACCGCCTCGACCTTCCAACGCTCCAACAACCAGTCTCCTCGCCTTTGTTGGGGGGATGCCAGCGAACCCCGGTACTGAGGTCGTCAGGTATCCAGTAATGTGTCTGATTGCCAAGGGTCCGTGGTTGAGCAGGATCTCGGGCAGGTGGTATTTGGCGAGGAGGGAGCTGGTGATGGCGCCCGATGCCTCAAGGATGGCAGGCGAAACCGATCGGCGATGATCGGTGTGTTCCTGAAGGTCAAGGTCTGAGTCGATGGGCTCGAGCTTGGCCTTCTGGAGTTGCGCCTTGAGCCCGTGAGGCGGAAGGGCGGGAGAGATGGAGTTGGGGGGAGTAGGGAGGGGTTGAGATCGTGTCACAGTCGCAGGGACACTCCGAGCCGCTACAGCAGTTAAGTTGTCTCGGCTCGAGGAGGCCTGGGGGATATCGCGGGCAGCCGCTGCCATAGTAGCCATGATTACCGGTATTCGGTGTGAGGGTTCGCTTCCGAACGAGTCTGGTCGAGCCAGTGATGTCAGCAACCAGGTGCAATCTTGAAAGAAGCCAAAAAGTGCAGCGAATGAAGATGTTGAGAACGCATGAAACAAAGACGTCTGCAAGATGCGACCGCCTTTTATTGCATCAGAGCCCAAGACTGACAAGGCGGTCGGCGACGATATAGGGTGTTGGGTGTTGTTGACTCATGGGGCGCGCGTGCGCATGGATGCGGATACGTACCTAGTTCAGAAGCCTCGTGGACTAATCGCTTACAACACTTAAGCTGGAGCGACAAAAACGATAGCGGTGGCGGGCCTGGCAGAGCTTGACGCGATGATCTGGACTGTGACAGATGACTCTGGATGTGAATGTGTATTTCCTGTGCGGTGATGTTATTGCTTGAGGGAGAGGAAGGGGAGGGACGGGAGCTGCGAAGGTCGGATACAAGTACATGTATAAGCAGGCGGCATGGCCAGGGCAGGTGAGCAGGAGCCTTGCGAGAGTGAGTGTGTGTGAGTCCTCTGGTACGTATCTCCGGTACGTATTGCAAACGATAGGCACAGCCCGGGGAGGGGGCGTGTGTGGATCGGGTCGGGTTTGAGCGATGATGTGTGATATTTTGGTGCTGGGGGGACCAAGACAGCAAGCCAACGCCTGGCCTCGCTAGCAGCACGCCCCCCTCTCGTCCTCCTCCTCCCCCCCTTATTCCATACTTGTCGTCCGTCCTCTGCCATCCTTCAATCCCAATACCATCCCAGTGCAATCCCAAACCCAGGCGGTCCTGGGCCCGGCGCCGGTCAGTGCCTGGCGTCGTGGCACGCACAGTACACCGGACGGCCTCCCTTTGACACGTTAGTGCACTCGTGCGTACGTCCGTCCTCGGGTGCGTTGTGGTGCTGTCCCTACCATGTAGGTACGGCCACCAGCATGCAGGTGAGCCCGGCCGGTGCGGGCCTGCGCATTCTCCAAAAGAAGCCTGGCCCAAGTCCCCCATGTTTTCCATCTCATTCACCAATTCCTCAGCTCAGCGGGGGGTGTCTCCCTAGCCACTTAGCAGCCATGCTGATAAGGTTGGAGAAATGCGACACCCACCCGACCCGGGTTCCCTCTGCTGCCTCGGGCGTGTGGATGGGAAATCCGGATGTGCGCGTCCGAGATATGTCTCATCGTGGGAAAGCACGCGCTCTACAGTTTCCATGGCGCTGAGTCGCTTCTATGTCTTTCTTTTTTTCTTTTTCCGCCTCTTCTTACAATTTCAACAAAAAATTTTCATCACATCTCCTTTTTGTGCGCACTCTTACACCATGTCAGTGCACGCCGCCATCTCTCCCGGATCCCCTTCCGCATGGGGCCGGTAGTCCAGGGAGACGGAACATCACAGAAATGGGGACAGTCTAGGGGAGCTACCCGGTAAGCGAAACGAGATAATACCCATTTCTGACGGCGCAAAGTCCACCACGAGGCTCGTCCATTTTCATTAATTGATTTCTTTTTCATTCTTCTTTGAAAATTTTCTTCAGTCCCCTATTTTGTTGTGTCAACACTAATAACAATAACAACAACAACAATCACCAAGCATCAGGGTTAGGGCCGTCCATCGGGGCATCTCGGCTGTGGTTCGCAATGGGGCCCGCACCCTCGTGGAGTCGTCCACAGCAGCTAGCCCAACATCGTCATTGTACTTCTTCGACAGCTGCTGCTTGCTAGATGCGATGCTAGTTAATTCCAAGGCACCATTAACCCGAGGATCCATAGCTTCGGCAGATTGACGTACAAGACCTAACTGGCCCTCGTGTTAGTGACGGCTGGCCCTCATCCTTCGAAGTTGTGGCTCGGTCCTCGTTTCTTGTCTCCAACGTGTTAGTCCACCCCATCCGACACAAAGTCTGGGGGATCTGTTAGCGCGCACACTTCCCAACAGCGCAAATCCATTCGACCGCTCCCTCAAAAACCAGGCCAACACCTCTTGGCCAAGAGCCCACGAGCCCCAAGAGATTGGGGCACCATCCCAGCTAGCCACTTCTCTACACCTCCCTTCACCTAGCAGTGCCCGCATTCCACCAAGCCCGGCTACACCGGCGGGGCCCGTCCATTGGCTTGGATTTTGACGCTGAGCTTGATTAATTCAATCCCCAATTGGGGTGTGCGTGGTCCATTGTGGCAGGGAATCCTTGGGGCAGGGTAATAAGCAAGGAAACGCACACTTGGGTCAGTCATATTGTAAGCTGGCGCAAAAAAAAAAATCTAACACATCATACTCTCAAGAAACGTGGCCGTCATGACATGCAGCTGTACCCAGCGCAAAGCATCTCGTTGAAACTTGGCCCGGGTGGGTTCGTCTCCCAGGAAATGGCCCCTAATAACAATAGCACCCGACATGCCGCAGATTTCTAGCATTTATCGAACGCCAACTCAATTTCCAAAGCCCTTCCAGGCCCTCAGGGGCGACCAGGGCTGAAAGGAGTTCTAAGACAGGCCAGTTCAGCCCCGATTACTCGCTATGTGCATATCTACATAACCGCGCAGTCATATTCATTTTTTTGAGGTTGTAGCGTAATTCGAAGAGTGTCCAGGCAGCCGGGTTCCCTTGAGCCACCCCAGAAAATAGGTCGACAGCGCGCCAAGGGTGTGTAAATATCACACCAAATGTCATGGACATGATAGGTACTAACTCTGTTCCCGTGTCACGGTGTCGTCTCATAATATTCGCACGGACTTGGTCACCATCCCAAGTTTAATACCCATTTCAATGCTGAAAGCGCTGTGAGCGTATCGCCATCCTCCCATCGCGCCAACGTTGGTGTCAAGATAACAACCCAAATAATTCCCAAAGATTCCCGCCAGGCTAGCGCCTCGCCCCAGCCCCCGTCGTTGATCGTACCTCAACCGAGCCGGATTCAAGTTCTGAACTCGAGACAGGCAGTGTTTTTTTTTTCTCCCACCGGCTAGCCGGCTTATAGACTCGTGACTTCTGCGCCCCCGTTCCATGACAGATCAATCCTGGGCTGGGCTGGGCTGTAGCTTTCTCCTGGCAGTGGAATCACCTCACACTCTGGTGGTGTCCCACATTCTGCCGCCACACGATGCCGACATGGAACTCAACACCTTGTCTGGGTTCACTTCGCAGCGCCGAGAACATCGTGATGGATGGGTTCCAGCGTGTGTGAATGGCTACCGCCGCAATGTACCTGGTGAACAGTCGCCCGAGGTTTCCAAACAGGCAAATTCGCGCAATCGCTCCCACCCTCTCCCACCCTCTCCCACGTATCCAGGGTTTCCCACGCTGTCACACGGCAGCCGGGCTTGCGTACCTGTCAGCACCAGCAGACTCTCGCCCCCCGGCAACTTGACGTGCAACCATCACGTTCCTCGCGCCCCCCTCTCTGATTGGGCTCGTGATGCCGTAATTATTGGCGACCATTTCTCTTTTTGTGGCCGGCGTCGACGCTCGGCAGGGCTTTCTGCCACTGGTGGTGGAGAGGCCTGGGCTTGCGAAACTTCCCCCTTGGTGCACTTGTCAAGTCAATGACACCGGTAATAAACCATTTCTTGGCCCATCACCCATTGACACGACCCCACGTTGTACAACGCTGCATCGTGGGCCCTTCTCGAAAGACGACACTTCTCCATATCAGAGTTGCCGGCCCAGCCACAAAGAGGGGGGAAGCGCCATGGGGGGCACGGGGGCGGGTGCATTGATAGCAATTCGTCAACTCAACAGCCACTGGTTCGTTCGGCGCTCCATCAATCCCGTTGCCCCGCGGGTACTGCGCTCGAAAGTGACGATATCGCATCTTGCGGGGTTGAGCAGTCGCCTTGCCTCCACCGATCCCGGTCTATCCCGCTCCGGCTAGGAGGCGTGAATCCATTGTCCCAACTGACCGGTTGACGCACAACGCCATTTTGATTGCTGCCGTACCCACTCACTTTGTCACATTGTTTTGCTGGGGCACATCGCGACGACGCTTTCGGCCACAAAGTCACCCCGCTGCCAAATCATCCCCACCTGAGGGGGTGTGTTGTTGAATATATCCCGCCGCCATGTTTCGAGTCAAATCGTCATGACGCTCAATCACATCATCTGGATCGTGGGTGTGCATTTGCTCATTGGTCGATAGGTTCGGCATCGGTCGCCAGGTTTCGGAAAGTCGCTCGCTCCACAATGGGGCGTGCAGGCACAGCTCCGAAAGATCTTCAACATCCCCAGATTTAGAAAGTACAGCCCCGCGATGTACTGATAATGATGTTCCCATCTTTGGGTTTCGTGTTGTGTGTTGTGGCCACGACCAAGGGCCAACAAACCCTGGGCAGCCCGAAATAGTGTCATTCAATTTCCAGGTCGTGCAAAGACAAACTCACGACATGCCTGTTTTGCCCCAGTTAGTGATGCATCGCCGTTTTTGTTGCTTGGGCCGAAACTCACAGCCCGCAAAACATCCAACTTCTCCTGTGTTTGCATGAATACATGGTGGTATTGACCAATGCTTTCTCGGAGCACAACATCCTTGGTTGTGCGGCCTTCGCAGATGGCCTTCATCTTCAGCTCCATCTCCCTGCGTAGAAATGGCTTGCCCAGACTCGTCTCGAAATTCATTCGATCAAAGCCCAAAATTAGAGCGACTCCCAGCTGCGTCGGCACGAACACTTTCACGCCCCTCCGGTTTCCGGCCGAAGAAGCTGCTCCTCGCCCTCTGCCCCCTCTACCTCTACCGGCCCGCCCGCCTCGTCCTCGGCCACCTCTTGCGGGCGGGGCACTGTCCGACTCATCGTCGTCAGCTGATGCCTGACCTGATCGCTCAATTGTCGCAACATATTCCCGGTCTTGAATTTTTTGAATGTGCTCAGCCATAGTTGCATCAGTGCCGATCCCATTGGCATCCATTAGAGCGATGAGATCAGCCTCGGTGAGATAGCCTGGAGGCGACGTTTTTCCTTCCGTCATAATGGCCTCGGTTGGTGTGAACCTTTCCCCAACCGTGAATTTCGGGAGCTCTGCCGTGTCATTCCAGTTCTCATAAATGAAAACATCAAGATAGTTTCTCTCCAGCACGATGACTCCATGAGCGCCAAAAACCTCTTCGCCATACTCGACGTCGATATCAGTAGCCATGCCCTTTGCGTCGTCTGAACAACATGCCAAGAACCGCCGAACAACGTACTCATAAAGGCGGCCCTCATCAAAATTTAGCACACTGGGTGCGGCATATGTGATTGGGTGAATGGGAGGATGAGCCTTATCATCATGTCTGCCCTCCCGAGGCTGCTGAAAGGCACCGTCCGCAAGTCCCTGCGCGAATTGTCCCCATCTTTGATCTGGAGTTTGCTTTTGCACGAGAGCCCGAAGATTCATGCCTTTGTCAAATCTATCGGTTTCTGTTCTGGGGTAACTAATGAAACCCTTGTTGTAAAGGCCTTCGGCTATGGTCATGGCTTGCTGACCAGTCATTCGTAAGAGACGTGTCGCAGCCTTTTGCAGCTCGACAGTTGTGAGAGGGAGAGGCTTGAATTTTCTGGTTGGTTTCTCCTGGACCTTGGTGACTGTAGCAGTTTTGGATGAGAGACACCTCTCGTACAGAATAACGGTTGACATGCGGTCGAAGAGACGATTACGCTGCCAACTCAGGTTGACCTTTTTGCCATCGCGGCTATGCATTATCTTGATGCTCCAAAACTGCTCCGGAACAAAATTCTTGACGCGAAAGTAACGATCAACGACGAATCCAAGCGTGGGGAATTGACATGACCCTTGCCCATTAGTACATAAGCAACAATGCGAGAGAACAACCACTTACCATAACTGAGAGTCAAACCTTCCATAGGCCCACCCAATGGTCGAAGGCTGTTAGTGATGTAACGCGTGAAGGCATAGCCGATGCGAAGATCTAACTCGATCCTAGTTGCGACTGCATCAACTTGCTTTGCATCCAAATCGGCCAATCGTCGTGCTGCCGACAATACGTGCCTGTAACATTCGTTTAGACCGGAACGCAAGAGGTCAAGCTGGAGGGGACACATACGCTCGTTCAACGTTGCTGAACTTGGCTCGTTTGACTTGGATGCCTGCGTTTCCTGTCTGGGCGGCCTGGACTATTTCGTGGCCGATGTGTTCGCCTTCACGATCGCAATCTGTCCAGATGACCAGAAGTCGGGCATACTTGGCCTGTGACTCGATGTTTTTGGCAATCGTCTTTTTATCCTTCTTCAACCTTAGTGCTGTTCATGCAATCGAAAGCTGGCTGATACTCACGTCGTGAACACTGGTCACGACTGGGGCTCGAAAGAGCGTCTCAGGCGGCGGGTGGCTCCAATTCTTGTATTCAGGCGTGAACTCAACGTTGGTCAAATGACCCGTAACACATGTCATTGTGACAGAGCATTTTCCCCAGGGATTCCCAAAGTCAAAATCGAATGCGTAGTTTTTTATGTATTGATTCCGCGTGTTGTGCTAGTCAAAATGATCAGCATCTCATGAAGTCAATGTGGGCCATTCTGGGCTTACCGTTTGAAAGGAACCTCCAGAGAGATGGCCTGCCACGGCCTTTGAGATGGAAGGCTTCTCAGCTACGCACAAGACTCGCATCTTTGCATGCCAGAGTAGCAAATTAGAAGTTGGTGGTTTGATTTGGGTCACGGAGTGTGGCCTTAGGCATGCAGGTATTATTTCAAGCGTGACAGAGCAGGCACGACAGGTGAATGTGGCACGCGTCCCAGGTACCGAGTTTGATTAGCACTGTGCCCATTCGTTTCCGAACTCCAATGATGACTCCCGGAACCCTCCCTGAAGACTTGTAGAGCCTGCTGGTTATCCTGTGCCTCGTCTGTCCTGAGAAGGCTGGCTGACCGCTATTGTGCAAAAATGTTGCACACACTTCGAATTTTGTGTGGCGACGAGGCCGTTCCCTCGCCAGCAGTTTAGCAGCGATGCACCAGCCACAGCGACTCCATCCACTGGCCTCCAGGCGATGCAGGGGCCCGTCTTCTATCCCCACAGCGGCCAGCAAAGTCAATGTTCGTTTCAACTGCCTGGAATGGCTGGCGCCAAAGTAAAAGTGGCGCCCGTCTTTAATTCTCCCTTTGGTCTCCGGCAAAGAATCTATGACGTTGCAGGACGTGGCCCTTCCTGACACCCTCAACATCTCCAAGCAGCTGGCCCAAGTCCCGGCATCAGCATCGACATCGACACATTCCTGCAATGGCTCTCCCAGTCCTCCAGTCCATCCAGGACTGTGGAAATTACTCCATCTCAGTTGAGCCGTATTTGCCCCAGCTTTACGCCCTCCCCCAGCAAGTTTTTGAAAACATAGCCAATCCAGCTGCCCTGAAGCAGCTGTACATTGAAACCAACCCGCTCATCTCAGGCTTTGCAGCTTCACTGGCCCTTGCTGTTGCTTTTCTTGTCGTGTCTGAGATCAATCGAAATTATTCACAAGTTGATCGCCTGTGGAGTCTCCTCCCAAACTTTTACACACTTCATTTAGCTATCTGGGCCCGTCTTGCCGGGTTGCCGCATTTACGCATTGATCTCATCGTCGTTTTCACCACCGCATGGAGCGTAAGTTTCACTGTGCTTCTATCAAACAAATTGTCTAATTGTGGGGTTTTAGTGTCGTTTAACGTACAACTACTGGCGTAAGGGCGGATATGAAATAGGGTCTGAGGACTACAGATGGTAAGTTTGAATCAGTCGATTTCGCTCCAGCATGAAACTTAGTTCTTCGGCAGGGCAATCGTTCAGAAGAACATACCTGGATTTCTCTTCTTTCTACTTAACGTCACTTTCATCTCTTTCATCCAGAGCGTGCTGCTATTCGCCATCTCATGCGTACCCACGTATGCCATCTTGCTCTCCACTCAGTTTGAACAAAATATCACCACATCTGATATCATCTACTTTGCAGTTGAGCTTGCTTTGGTTCTCAGTCAATGGTTCAGCGATGGCCAGCAATGGGGTATGTCGTTACGTCGCTAAACTGGGTATGCGGATAGACTGACAAGTTGAGAAGATTACCAAACTGCCAAGCACCAATACCTGAAGGACGCACAAGTCCCGAGAGGATTCAAGCAGACTGACCTTGACCGTGGTTTTATCACTTCGGGCATGTGGGCCTACAGCCGACACCCAAATTTCTTCGCCGAGCAAACGATTTGGTTTGTCCTTTACCACTGGAGCTGCTTCGCCACGGATAACCTATGGAGCTGGACATTTGCGGGATCCGGCTTCTTGATCCTTCTATTCCAAGGTTCAACGTGGCTTACTGAGTTGATTACCACAGGCAAGTATTCTGAGTACAAGCTGTATCAAAAACACGTTGGCATGTTCTTCCCAACCAACTTCCGCGCTTATTCAACTCCGGTGCAAGTTCCCAAAATCATTAAAACGAGTGATTTGGCGGCACGCCATCAACAAACGGAGACGAAGAAGCAAAAGTGAGGATCTCCCAGCTTCATAGCTCCAGATAATGGCCCCGTCATTCCCGTGGTGTTAGGTGTACGTTTGGCTTATAGCGTATGGAGAGCGAACAATTCAATATTGAAAGACACAACCAACTTGTAAGGGGCGGTCTGGCATGAAGCAATAGTCCGCGCAGTCTAGAGATCTATAAAGTCTAATATATATCAAGCACCAAGTCTAAGATCGCTCAGTTTATCGGCATAAAATGCGGGGACAGCAATGGGGTCCTCTTTCTCCCAATCTGCCTTTTGGTTAACGCCAGTTGCGACATGCAGAGTGCCTCCGAGTTTTCCCTCGACACCAAATTTGATATCCGTGTTGAGTCTATCGCCTATCATGCAAGTTCGCGCTCTGTCGAGCTGGAATTTGCCCTCAACAGCATCCATCATGGCCTGGCTAGGCTTTCCCAAAGCCAGGGGCTGCTGACCTGTCGAGTAGATCAAAGGGATTGAACAAGAGCCAGCGCCGAGGAAAAAGTCTTTGTGCATGGGTAGCGTAGAATCGAGATTGGTGGCCAAGAACTGGGCACCGCCCTTGATATACTGAAAGCCAACGGCGAGCTTGAGGTAATTGATGTGGAAGTCAAGACCGCAGAGGACGACGCCAACTTCCGGGTCCAGCATGGAGCCGTCGGCCATGGCCTTGAAGTCCTCGGGAGTAATGTCTCGTCGGTACGCAGGGTCAGTGCCTCCAATGTAGGGGATTCCCTCGGACTCTAGCTCATGCTCAACGCCCGCCTCGCCAATAATGTACACCTTGTTCTTGCCCTTGGGGAGCTTGAGGATGCGCGAGATGTAGATGGCGGCCGAGTAACTGGAGCCAAAAACGTCGTCGACCTCGCAGGGAATTCCCAGGTTGGTGAGCTTCTTGAGGTACTCGCTGCGTGACTTGGTTGAGTTGTTGGTCACGAAGACGGTTCTCTTTCCTTCGGGGATGTGAGCACTGGTCTCGTAGCGTGGCGGGGTCAGAGATCATAGCGAACCTTTGGACCTCAGCAGGGCAATGGTCTCCGGAACCCCCTCGAAGATGTGATCACCGGACCATAGAACACCTGGGCTTTTTAGTTTCTGCATCAAATTTTGGTTTTGAGCGGCATACCATCGCAGTCAAAGAGGAATGTCTGAAGCTGGTATGAGCGCAATGAGCGTTTAGATACAGTAGGCTAAATCACTCACATCAAACTTGTCAATGAACTCATCGACTGCGGCCTTGTCGCCGGTAAGGTATTTTGGTGTGGTCATCCTGTAATTATTTTATCTGGGGATATGGCGTGTCTGGTTCGTAATGTCAATGTGATAAATGAGTCCTGAGCTTTTGTTGGGTGCTCTTGATGCAGCGATGAAGCTTAGTCATAAGTTGAGTCATGGGTGAGGCACAGGAATTCGTTAGAATGGCAAAATATCCCTCGTGCAGCATACTTCTGAATCTACGATATGCGCAATAAAATGATACTCGATAAGATAACCCGCCGAAATTAAAAAATTACATAAAATCCGAGAAAGGAAAAAAACACACCAAGTATTGATCATAGTATAGGTATAGGGTAAATTGAGTGTGCTCCCCTGGGAGTGATCGATCTCGCTACCCCACTGACATCATACCATACGCGAGAAGCCCGGGCATAAGAGCCGCATTGGTTTCGGCTAGAACTAGCAACATGCTCTGCTTCAGAGGATCAACTGCCACGACCCGCGTTTGGGCAGGAGAACCCGGTCTCAAGATCCCATCACAAAAATTCCATGCAAAAAGGAACTGATCCTGAAATCGGATAATTAAGAATGCTAGTTAACGAATTCATGGGCTCACCTGCAGAGTACATGAACGTAGTAAAGTGGCGCAACGCATTGGAAATTATTCAATATTCCGACAAAGTCTATCAACTGAAGTGTAGTTGTTGACTCAGAAACTGCGCGAGAGGATCCCGCTGGTTGCAACCGTGTCCAAAACAACGCGCATGAAATCCCAAAGATACTGCATTTTCCTTGTAACAGTTTTCACTTCTCGTACCCCTACACCATAAAGACGACAAAGGCGCTTTCGTTTACGAATTTACATCAGAAAAGTCGCAATTTATGCAAGCCCCCCCGGATTGCCACACCTCAGAGGGGCATATTTCCGGATCTTGTCGCACAGCTGCGGTCTTAAACAGTGGATTCATAGCAATTATGGGCTTTATGGAAGTTTTAAGACAAGTCCGCCAGCTTGCCCGATCGCTGCGATCATGCTAAGAATGAAGAAATCAGCGATTTTCTCGATCACCTGCTTTGGGCTTGTGGACTACGGTTCGCTCTGATTCAACAACCAAGAAAGCGGTAAAGCTTGTGTTGGAATTCGTTGGTATACCAGTCGGCCCAAATTGGAATCTCAAGCCGAGACTGGTGTGTGCTTCTTGGATGTATGATGGTGGCAGGGTTTCTAGAGTATTTATTGGAACAATAACTGAGAAGCACTTAAGCAGCGTTGGGTGGGAGTTGGCGCAATTATGCAGCGCTTATGCAGTACTACCACTAGTTACATTATGATGCATGCTGCATAAGAGAACGCCTCACAATGTTATGAATTGAGGCAAGTAAAATTAGTATAAATTTTCTATTTGTCGGATTTTGAAGTGTTGGCATGGGCTCTAGATGCACAGTTATCTATGTGTTGCATCGGCCAATGACAAAACGATGATTGGCATATGGCGATCTCGGAATGGGGTGCCAATGAAAATGGTCGGGTGGGTGCCGATGATTGTGCGATCTCCCACGCGGCACTCCACCCTTTGTCGTCTAAAGCGGCCCAAACTCTTCTATGGAAAACGGCTTTGACGTTGCTAGGCTGTCCCATATGGGTTGGATCTCCGATCCCAATGCCGATGGACTGTTGAGGATTGGTGTGGATGAAGAAGGTTTGTCAGTTGGCTGATGGTAAGTTGAATGAAGCGAGCATAAATACGAACTATGCAGGGAACCATGGTCAAACATGGATATAAGATTCCCAAGGGAAGAAAGAAATCGGGGAGTATAGTTTTGTATACCAGAAAACAATGCTATTGCCAGGACTCTCAGCCGCCCATCGAAGCCGGGTCCTTTGGATTTGTCAACAGGTGCAAAGAACCCTGCTGTACTACACGCTTTGCTCGTGTGCCACATGCCCTCACCCGCCCATTCAGGGGAGAATTATCCTTCGCTGGCCCCTTAACCTTCTGCTTGCCGAACCCGTCCATGTCTTTATCTCCGAAGCCCACACCGCCCAAAGACGCCCGTCAGGCGAGTGGGGGCCACCTTGAAGTGTCAAAGTTGGTGGTGGAGTCAGCAACCATGACATGGGCTAACACCGGAAGCGTGGAAACCGCCCGAAAGGGTGACGCTAAGAACAAGACCCTGACGACCCTGAATACGCCGGACTCATTATAAAGCCCATGTAATCATCTCGCTTTCACCACTCATGGGTCTTTTGCCATTTTATTTCGTTGTCGTAAAAAATTGCAAACCTTTGACCCGACCTGACTCCTTTGCATCTCGCAAACGCCGAGGCGGACACCCGACACCTCATATTCAACGAGAAACCTGCGTCTTGCCGACTGCAGATTCCTGGCAGCTCTTCACGTTGGACAAAAAAAAAAAAAAAAAACCATCACCGTCCTTAGCACGATAAAAGGGGAAAAAAATTTCGCAAATCACCAATTTTTTGCCATCACCACCAAGCTTCATTCAATAACTACCATACTCGATTCTCAAGATGGCCGCCCCTAATTCTGAGACTTCCTCTGTTGTCAGCAAGTCTTCTACCCCTGACATTACTCCTTCGTCTACTCCAGGCCTTATGTCCGAAGATGGCACCGACACTTGCAAGATTGGCGCCAGGCCCCTACCTGCCCTTCAGCGCGAGTTCCCCAAGCCTCCTGAGAATGTCGATGTCAAGGCCATGTTGGAGCGACAGCCAGGCCGCTGGACCGTACAGGGACAGATTGCCGCGAACCAGGAGAGAGCCAAGACTCACCCCGTGGATGAGCACGATTTGAAGGAGCAGCGCGTGCGAGACTTCGAGGCCGCGAAGAAGGACCTTCTCACCTTCCAAAACAACTTTCACCCTTCCAACTAGGGGAGCTGGCAGACTGGATGATACGCTGCGTCTGGCCTGGCTGTGTTGCGATCTGAAATGACAAGATTGAATTTTCTGGCGCATCAAAAAGTTGGATGGAATACCCTTAATGGTACGAATGATGAATCTACGACGGAACGAGGTCCAAATTTTGAAGGGCATTAATCAAACGGATGCGACTGGCATCAAAATGTTCTGGGTCTTGGTGGAACGGGTTTAGAATCATGCCTTGTCAATTTGTACGCTGCATAGCGATAGATAGCCAATGGAACAAGATTGGATCCTCAAGCAAGGTCTGCAACAGACAACACCCTGCCTCCCAAAGTGAATCCGTAAGAGAAGGTGGCAAGAAATGCGACGAGGTTAATGAGGGAAGAAATTCCATGGATCATTCCGAACCGCTTGTTCAGGGCCTTCATTTCCTCCGAGTGAGGACCAGTGGAATACCAGTCCTTGCCGTCCCTCTTGGCTATCGTATGGTCAATACATGTGCAAGTTCCGCTACAATTGGATGATATATTGACATACCCTGTCCACGCCTGGCCTTCATGGTCTTGGTTGTCAAGGGGAGGAGAATGGTGAGGTTAACGAGGCCGGTTGCAAACATGGCGGCGATAGGGACCAACGAGTGCCACCGAGCAAAGTCGCTTAGCAGACCGGATATTCCGGAATTGAGGCCAATGAGCGAGTTTCCAGGAAATGTTAGAGCGAGAGCAACGGGGAGTGCTGTTTGCATGCTAAAGTAGATGGGGAAGAGCTTCTGCTGGATTGCGGAGAAGGCCGGTCGGTCAACCGTCCTGAACATGACGATGCCATTGATGAAGGTCTACGGGCTGGTAAGTACATGCATGGCTGGTATCACAGAGGAGAGAGATGTTTGCACTGACGTGGAAGAAGGAAGTTCCCAGAAGGGTTCCGTAGCTGTGAGAGGGTGAGCACTGGTGCGACATAGGCCAATGCTAGCTGCCGGCGCTTACGAGATGATGTGGTACGGTGCCACAGAGAAAACCACGGCTTTCACCGTGCTCGCCATGGTGAGGGTTGGGATGGAAAGGCGGCAACGAATCGAGAACACGACGAGTCAATCGGGTGGGGGTGTTTTTGCTGAAGCAGGAATTCCCACACACTGACTGCTCCGAGGCATTCGCTTTCGGCTTTCGGGGGGTTGTGACGTCGGGCACAAGTCTCCAAATGGCCGAGGACGAGGACACGTGACCTCGTGTGCCTTGAACGCGCCACGCCGCGGTGCTCAGCTCACTGCTTAGCTTATGGCGGCCTTCTGCCTAATTGAGAGCCAGGATTCGCCGTGAGACCGTGACTTCTGCTGCAATCAATTTAAACACCCGTCTCTGCCAAACACTGCCAATGTGCTGATTTTCTTCATTTATACTTGCGGATTCATCACCTTTTATTTCCTTTCGCAATTCACCATGGCTGAAAAAGAAGCGACCATCTTCATCTTAGACCTGGGCTCGTCACTGGCCCAGGTCCATGGTGGCCGGTCGGAATCTGACCTGGACTGGGCCATGCGGTATGTTTGGGACAAAATTACCGACATTGTGGCTGCCAGCCGCAAGACGCTCTGCGTTGGAGTGCTGGGTCTTCGAACAGACGAGACCGACAACAAGTTGCAGGAGGATGAAGGATACGAAAACATTTCAGTGTTGCAGCCGCTTGGACCAATATCCATGACATCCTTGAGAGAGTTGCAGAGCAAAGTCACGCCGAGCAGCACCGAATTTGGCGATGCTATTTCAGCCATTGTTGTGGCTGTTGAAATGATGGACACCTTCACCAAGAAGTTAAAGTGGAATCGCAAGATCGTCCTGGTCACGGATGGGCAGGGCCCAATTGACGGCGATGACATCGGCGACATTGCGAAGAAGATGAATGACTCCAATATTCAATTGACAGTTCTGTAAGTTGGATTTGCTCGCTTTGACGGGGCTCCACTAATTTACTAGGGGTGTTGATTTTGATGATGCTGCGTATGGCTTCAAGGAGGAAGACAAGTCTGAGGTCAAGGTGAGAGCTCTAGTACCTCTGCTAGAAGTTATGTAATTAATTGAAATGTAGGCTACCAACGAGAAAACTCTTAGCTCGCTGATAGAAAACTGCGAAAACGGCGTATTTGCTTCCATTGTGGAAGCGATTGATGAGCTGGACACCCCCAGGGTCAAGTCTGTGAAGCCTTACAGAACATTCGACGGCGCTTTGACGCTGGGAGACCGAAACAAGTTCCCTTCAGCAGTGAGTATTAATGTTGAAAGGTATTTCAAGACTCATCTCGCCCGACCACTTGCAGCGAGCACCGTGGTTGTCAAGTCTGAAGAGGGAGAGGGATCTCAGGAAGTTTCGGAAGTGGATACTATGGAAGGCGTCGAATTCTCTGCGGTAAAACAAGCTCGGTCATACAAGGTTAACGACCCTGATGCGGAGGGAGGCAAACGTGATGTCGACTTTGAGTCGCTTGCGAAAGGCTATGAGTATGGCCGAACGGCTGTGCATATTAGCGAGTCGGAACACAACATCACCAAGATTGAGACGGAGAAGAGCTTCTCAATTGTTGGTTTCATTCCATGGGATAAGGTAAGGGCTCTTTTTATAATTTCGACTGAGCCATGCACTAAGCCTTCTTCAGTACGAGCCATTCCTCAACATGGGTGAGGTTTGCGTGACAGTAGCCCGAAAGTCTGACACGAAATCGGAAGTGGCACTGTCATCGCTTATCTGGGCACTCTCTGAGCTTGAATCGTATGCTGTTGCTCGACTTGTTACCAAGGAGGGCAAAGATCCCTTGCTAGTATTGCTGGCACCCCATATCGAGCCTGATCTGGAGTGTCTGTACGATGTCCCATTGCCTTTCGCCGAAGATATCCGCAGCTACCAATTTCCTCCCTTGGATCGAGTAATTACGGTCACCGGGCAAACACTCACAAAGCATCGTTTCCTACCGACAGAGGAACTCAACGATGCCATGAGCGCATATGTAGATGCCATGGATCTGTCAACCTACGGAATGGATGATGATGGGTATGTTGAATGCATTACTTGCAAGTTTATCGCTAACGGCCGCCAGAAACCCTTCAGAGTATGCACCGATCGACGATACATATAACCCAACAGTTCACCGCGTCAACCATGCTGTAAAGACGCGGGCAATCCATCCAGAAAAACCTATCCCTGACACGCCATCAATTCTATTGCGATTTGCTTCTCCTCCAGAAGATCTGATCCAAAGGGTTCAAAGCAAGATAGATGCTTTGATTGACACTGCCGAGGTCAAGAAAGGTAAGCGCCGACCCAAGACACCGGAAGACTGGAAGCTAACATGATTCAAGTTCCTCCTAAGGTGAAAGGCAAGCGCGCCAAAGATGCAGTCAAACCCATCTCAGGCCTTGATGTGGATTCGCTGCTTGGCGATGAGAAGAACGGTCAAATCGACCCCGATAATGCGGTGCCCGATTTCAAACAGGCTCTTGCCGCTACTAAGGAAGTATCCGAAATTGAAGATGCTGCGAAGCAAATGGGAGCTATCATCGACACTCTAGTCACAGACAGTTTTGGGGACAGTAAATACGCTCGTGCTCTGGAATGCCTGGGTGTGATGCGGGAAGAGCTGATCAATTTGGATGAGCCAGGATTGTACAACACGTATGTGCAGGAGATGAAACAGCAGCTGTTCTCTGGCGCGCTGGGGGGCGACCGACGAGACTTTTGGTTCAAGGTCCGATGGTCGAGACTGGGCTTGATTGACAAGAAGCAGTCGGAGGTGGCGACGGTCACACCCGAAGAAGCTGACGAGGTAAGGATGGTACCTAACGTACCCGAAACGAACGGCAACATGCTGACAATGATTTAGTTTTATAAGACGAGGTAGACGGGAACTGTATTATGCCGTGTAATTTTACTTTTGTCGGAACCCGGATGAAATGGAGTTTGCTGTCATGTTTTACTGCGGCTTGCCGCTAACCTGCGCGTGTAACTTGCTCGGGCTGTGTTGGCGGATGCAGCCACACGTTGCAAACATGCTAGGTAAATCAATGATGAATGCAGGGATGCGTTATTAGAATAGTATATATAAACGGGCCTACCACACAGTTATTCTTGCCTTCTGAAATGATTGATCAAAGGATCTTGGCGAATGAAGAGGCCCATCACCCGGCCGCCTCGTGCTTCTCAAACAGACCTAAGCCGTGCCTAAGGTGCCCCGCTAAGACCTGCCGCTCTTACAACGGCTGACACCTGCCGGCCAGCCACTCTTTCTTTCTTCATTCACCTTGCGCCAAAGGCCAACTTCATCTCTTTATCTTGATTGTTCTTTTGAATTAAGATATCGCTCAGATTCACTTCTCAGCTTTCAGCCATGATGTCCCTGGAGGAACGCCTGGAAGTGCTCCAGTCGTTTCTTGGCATAGAGGTGTCTCTGACGAAACCCAAGGAAGATACGGGGGAATCAGCTAGCGGAAATGATGAAGCGAGGGAGGATATAGGATTCGAGAGCCAGTTTGGCGCTGGCCCAGACTCTGACTCCGATTCCCAACCAGAAGTCGACGACCAGGTTGAAAAATATCAACGTGCTCTCAGGGTACAGCAGGCCTTTGACAACCCGAAATTCCACCCCGGAGAGCCGCTTAACAAGGAGGCCCTCTTCTGTCCCCTCAAGGTCATGCTAAAATACCCCGACTCTTTTATCGGGAAGGTTAATAGACCTCGAGTGCGTGCTGGATGGCCTAAATACCTTGCAATCTTCCTCGCTAACAACGAGCAGGCAAAGCCCTTCTTTGACAGAATTTTGCTGAACAAAATCTGGGATTTGTATAGCCCTCCATTCAACTACCATTGCTCAATCAGGCTAACAGCGACCAGTTTCTACCTTCATGACCCGGCTGAGCCATTGCGTGATCCATATCTATTGGTACCTACGGCGCAGTTCGAATTGTTCCTCGAAGATGTCAACCGCGAGCTTGGCATATCTCTCAAAATTCCTGTTGGCGGGAATGAGGAGAAATTTTGCATGACGTTTGGCCAGGGGGGCACGCCTCGCCCAAGGTACCTCCGGAGGTCCATGGATGAGTCGTCACTGGATATTCGGCCTTGGCCCGAGATCAACCAAGAAGACATTGATGGGTTTTCATCGGCAACTGAACAGATGAAGACCGACTGGCGTGCCAAAATGAAGTTCGTCAAAAGCGGATTCGTCGGTAAAAAAGGCAACAGTGAAAAGGCTGCTCGAAAAAAGCGTGCGCGGCAACAGATGCTTCTCGACACACAGGCATACCTCGGTCTAAAGAGGCATCCGCCCGCACAAGACGTTGTCTTTGTTTGTGTCGACGTTGAAGCCATAGAAAGGTATCCCAATCCAATTTCTGAAATCGGATTCGCGATTCTTGACACCAAGAACCTGCGTGGAGTTTCCCCTGGCCAGTGTGGCGAGAATTGGTGGGTTTTAATTAATGGCCACCACCTTCGTGTTTGGGAGTACTCGGGATTGAGAAATTCTCAATATGTTCAGGGATGCCCTGATGAGTTTGATTTCGGGTGAGAACTCTTCCGTTGCAATGATCAGAATTTGAAACTGACGTGGCCTAGAACAAGTACATTCCCACGAAAGGACAATGTCCAAGAAGCAGTGATGTCCATCCTCACACCGTACATCAATGATTCTCGGAACATTGTACTCGTAGGGCATGATATCATTCAGGATATCAAGTACATGTCAAGCGTTGGGATAAGTCTGCTCGGCTTGGACAACCTTGCTGGACAGGTTGATACCAAGGATATATTCCAGGCTTGGAGAGACGAGACGAATTCACGAGGACTGGGGAAAATCTTGGTCGACCTGGATATCCCACATAAGAGCCTCCACAACGCGGGCAATGACGCCCACTACACGGTGTGTGCCATGCTGGGGATTGCGCTCGGGCAGATGAAGGAGGATGAAGCAAAACTCAAGGAGAAACTGGAAACCCTAGCGGAACAGAAGTAGTAACCACTGACCGGGATGGGTTGGGAGGGTGAGAAGAGAGTGAGCATTTGCTGCCCTTGTATTTTATTTTAAGTATCTTTTACAGCATTCAGCCACGATGGCTCGGCGCACTCGTCCCACCGCCTTGCTCTGCTTTCAAGAGCTTCCGTATGAACCACAAAACGCCATCGCTATGGAAACATGTAGTGTACAGTATACACACAGTGAGTCAACCGTCATTTGTAACTTGGGCTGTTTATCCGGTGTTGTGTGTGTTGTCGTGGGGTCTGCTCATTGACACCTGAGCGTCCATGCCGCCCAGGTGGGGGGAGATGCCCTCAATGGCCCTGTCGTAATGTGCAAGAAAAATCAACTGTTCTTGTCGAGAAATTCTTTTGCCTCGTTGACCTTGGTCGCTAAGTAGGGGCTACCGCCTCGATCGGGGTGGTTGAGGAGCATCAGGGTTCGGTGGGCCTTGCGGACCTTATCCTTGGTGATGGTACGCTCGCTGGGAACATGTTAGCACATGATGCGCCGTGGCATCAATCGAGACGGGGACGTACTTGAGGGAGAGAATCAGGGAAGCCTCCTTCTTGGTCATCTTGGCCTCGAAGCCGCCCTTGTAGAAAGCTTTGCCCATGGCACCAACGCCACCCCGCGATCGTCTCCATGCGACAAGACCGGCTCGACCCTGGGAACCCATGTTAGAAGCGGGCGGCGGGCAGAGTGTGCGCACAGGCACTGAAACCTACCAGAAAGGCGGCGACGGCGGCACCAGCGCCCATGGCCATGATGGAAGCCATTGTTGGTTGAAGGGTGTATCAGGGGTGTCGTGACGGGGACACACAAAAGTTTGGGTGCGGTTATTGGTGATGCCGGACCTGAGCGGCAAACCGGAGCTGCTGAAGTTTTCCAGCCCACAAGTCGCCGGCGCGGACCGGAGGCGGTGGAGGATTGGTTTTTCCGGGATCCTATCGATAAGGCCATGGGACCCACGTAGAACAAAAATTTCTTGAGCAAGGGACGTAAAAGTGCGGTATCAACCAGCGGGGCGGGAAGACGAAGAATTAATTGAAGCTGTTTGGGTCTTTGGAGACCACTACGGAGACAAAATGAGGTGAGTGCTGGACAACGGCAAGATCTACGAGGCGGCTTTCGAACCCAGACGCCGAGTTTGGAACAAGGAGCAGAAAAAGCTCTGTGCTGTGGCGGGAGAGAAGAGCGCAACTCTACAGAATGGGAGCTTGTGTCTCATGCTGGACGCAAACCGTGACTGACCAATTGCTTCAGAATCGAAACCTGTTACTTCTGCAGTCGCCCTGCATACCCTAGCAAGGGAATCACCTTTGTTCGCAACGATGCGCGCACCTTCCGTTTCTGCCGCAGCAAGTGCCACAAGAACGTACGTCTGCACGCCTCATGATGGACGACGACGGGAGGAGTCGTGCGAAGTATGGATCAAGGAAACATTTTGCTGACCAATGCCCCGTTCCTATTTTGCAGTTCAAGATGAAGCGCAACCCTCGCAAGCTCAAGTGGACCAAGGCTTTCCGAAAGGCCGCCGGCAAGGAGATGACTGTCGACTCGACGCTGCAGTTCGCCGCCCGCCGCAACGTTCCCATCCGCTACGACCGCGAGCTCATGGGCAAGACGCTCAAGGCCATGGAGCGTGTGTCCGAGATTCGCTCCCGCCGCGAGCGCGTCTTCTACAAGAAGCGCATGGCTGGCAAGAAGGAGCGCGAGCTGGCCGTGGCCCGCAAGCTGGTTGCCGAGAACGAGCACCTGCTGCCCCGCCTCCGCGGCAGCGAGAAGCGCCGCCTCCGCGAGGAGGGTCTCACCGAGGAGGAGATCAACGAGATCGAGCCCGAGCGCGAGGGCGCCAAGGCTTTCGGTGGCGAGAAGAAGCGTGTTGCCATTGCTCTGGAGAACGATGACGAGGATGATGATGAGGCTGACGAGGACGGCATGGAGGATGGATCCGACGATGAGGACGACGACGATGAGGACGACGCCGAGGTGGATGACATGGACATGGACGAGTAAGGACTCGAGCCTCAGCCTTCAAAACCCCAAAAGTTTGCACATGTCTGGGACGAAGGGTAATAGAGGAGGCGGGCGTTATGGTGTTTTGTTTCGAGGCATACCACGGGCGTTGGGATATACTAGTTTCTGGTACAGCGCAGCACAGTACCGTACAGTACAACGATCAAAAAAAGAGGGAGAGCGGTTTAGCTTCTTGGTTTTTATTATTCTCTCTCAGATTCTGAACAGATGAAAAAGTTATTTCAGACTGGTTGTGAATTTGAGTGAGGGTCATGATAAGCCAAAATGTCTTAACTTGAGTGTTTGGCAACTAGTGGATGACGTTTTTTTTATTTTTTAAAAGGATGTCAGCCAACCACAATCAAGGAGAAACAAGTCAGATGGCCCACCAACGACCGACTGTCGCGTGTCATGGACGATAAGGAAGGACGAAGGATAAGGAGAAGGACGGAAATGGATATTAAAAAAAAAACGAGATTATGATGTAGGGATACGGGACCAATAGAGTTTTGGTTGTTCAATGAAACGGCACTAGTTGAACAGGTAATTCCTGGTCGGACCGGAGGAAGGATTCGGCGCGCACCAAGAAAAGGAAGTGAGAGCGTGTGAGAGGCGATAAGGATGGGCAGCTTTCCTTGCTCGTGATGTGGGAGCGGAATCTGGCAGCGGAGGAGGAAAAAAAGCCACACGCTGGGGGACAGTGTCAGCAGGACAACAGCTGCATTGCCGAAAAGGGAGGGAGGGCGAACGGATTGTTTGGGTCATTCCTGGGTGTGTGAGTTTGCAATCCCCAGTCCATGGTTGGATGGGGTAGAAGTTGGGGTTCTTTGGTGCAAGGATTGGGTGGCTTGTTTTAGTAGGCACCTACCCTTATTTTATTGTATCTTATTTTGTTCCCATGATAAGCCTGCTCGAGAGAGTGTGAATAAAGGCGACAAGACACAGCGGTGTCATGTTATGTAGTATGTATGCACGGCTTCATTTTACTCAACACGGACATGTTGACGAGGGACCACTTGCGAGCCGTCCGTGGTTTCGACCACCACCCTGCTGCCTCTTATTTTATTTTATTTCCCTCTCCTTCTCTCACTTGGCCGGTCCCCCCCTCCGCTCCGCATGCTGCATCTGGGCCGCTGTGGGGGGGGGGGGGAACAAGAGAGACATGCAGGACTGGGCGCAATGATAAGCTGGAGCCCTTTTCTCTCTCTCATTTTCTCACGCAGTTCGGACGGCGAGCAACCAATATCAAGCCGGCACGCTTCCAAGCCCCCCGAGGCGGAAGCATGGAAGATCTTTCTGGCCCACGCCTCGGCCCAGACAAGGAAGGCCTGAGCTTTCCCCCGGGCGATGGCGGCAGCCCGCAGACACACGGCACGGCACACTCAACACACGCACGCGCAACGGGGTGGTGGCCCAAGACAGTGAAAGCGTCGATGGGCCTCGTTTCCTTCCTTCTCTCTCTCTCTTCTTCCCCTTCTTCTCTTTCCGCCCTTCTCTCCCCTCTCCACCGGTTTCCTGCACGCTCCTTGTCTAGAAACAAGCCCATCTGCGCCACAGTGCGCTTCTACCTGGTTTTCCTCTCCCCCCGCCTATTCTAGAGACATGAAGAAGGGGTCCATCCTGCCAAGTAGACTAGAGGAATGGTAGCGCGCCTTCCCGTCAACGCAACGACTTGCCATCTTTCATGTTTGCTTTTTCCCGCCTCTAACGTAGTCACTGGATGCGATCATCGTCAGAGTCGGTCTGTTGAGGCGTCCCCGCTCCTTTTTTACCCTTTATCTTTTTAATCAATTGGATATCCTATCTTCTTCTTCTTCCCCCTTTCTTTTCCTCTGTATTCTGTTCTTCTTTCTCCCAGATATTTTGCACGCGGGGGGGCACGAGTGGAATCGGACCCAATACACATACCACCATGGACGAGCCCAAGTCCGTGGTGGCCTCTCACCACGAGGGCTCGCCTTTACTATCACGACCTCAACCGCCCAAGCGAAAGCCCGTCACCGCGTTGCTGGGGTTGCTAGCAACCTTGTCTGTCGTAGCATTCTTTCATCTGAGACCCTCTCAGCAGGTCTTGGACCAGAAGCCCACGCAGCAGTGGACTTGGAATGATGTAAGTTTCGTCGTATTGGTCAATTGGGCTCGCAGGGTAACGTCGTATAGATCAAGCCTAGTCGCCATCTAGCCTGGACAAAATGCTACGAGGACAAGTTTGACTGCGCCAGACTCGATGTAAGTGTAACTCGTAGCGTTCGTTCCTGGCCCGCCCTATTGACCTGGCGCGACTTGTAGGTCCCCATGGATTGGCTAGATCCCAGTGAGCATCAGCGTGTCCAGATAGGCGTTATTAGACTCCCTGCCAAGAACAAGGACAGCCGCTTGCCCCCAGTCTTTACAAACCCTGGCGTAAGTATCTCCCCTCCCTCCCTCCTTCTATCCTTGCCCAAGTCTGTCCCTTGTTGCAATAGCTGACCATCAACCGCAGGGCCCTGGAGGATCAGGACTTCAGTACATCAAAGACGTTGGTGAGCACATCCAAACCATCGTTGGCGACAATCATGTGAGTCCCCCGCAATTGAGTTTTATCTCAAGTTTAAAATGCTAACCGCATATTTAGGACATTATTGGGTTTGACCCTCGAGGAAGTAAGTCAATGTTAAACCCCGCCATTTCAAGAGCTTCGTTTTAACAACAGCTCCCTGTTAGTCGGCGTCTCCACTCCCAGAGTCGAATGCTGGGGCTCTTCTCAGAAACGCAGGGTCTGGTCTCTCCAGGCTACACCTCTTGTCGACGAGCGCCCAGGCCTCGAGTACGACGCCTATGCTCGTGCTACCGCATATACCGGCGCCTGTGAGACGGCCATGAACGATACGGGTCTGCTGCACCATCTTGGCACGGCGTCTCATGCTCGCGACATGCTTGAGATTCTTGATAAGACGGGCTACGAGAAACTTCGGTACTGGGGCGTGAGCTACGGAACCATTTTGGGGGGCGTCTTTGCCGGTCTGTACCCTGACCGTGTCGAGCGGTTGGTGAGCGATGGTGAGTTTACTGTTCTGTTGTTGGGAGCAGCCGCATACTTATACGCTGGAAATAGGCAACTGTGACTATCATGACTGGTTCAAACTCGACCGTGTCAACTTTGTCAAAGATGCCGATAAGATTTTTGACGCTTTCGATTCAGAATGTGCCCGGGTTGGCAAAGAGAGGTGTGCCTTGTGGTCCCCGACGGCTCAGGAGGTTCAGAATCGCCGCGCCGCCCTTCTCGAGTCCCTCAAGAAGTCGCCCGTCATTATCCCGGAGTGGATCAAGCCGAGCGGCCCCGAGGTCCCGGAGCTCGTCACCTACAGCAAGCTGCAATTCCTGACGCAATCGATCCTGTACAAACCGCAAAAGTACTTTGCACGCATGGCCACCATTTACGAGGCCCTCGAGCGCGGCGACGGTGTTCCTTACTATGAAATGGCCATTGAGCGCCATTCAGACGAGGAGTCAGCCACCCTTTGCACCTTGGGCGACACGCCCGCCACTATGCCCATCGAGACGGGCGCCGAAATCGACGCCTTCCCGGCTATCATGTGCTCTGACAACGACCCGGTTCAGGACACACCCGAAGAGTTTGTCGAATACATTCAGAGGCTCAAGAACAAGAGCCGCTGGGCCGGTACCTTCAACAACAATTTTCGAATGCTCTGCCTGGGAAAGACCGTCAGGCCCAAGTGGTACTTTGATGAGCGTATGTGTTTTCCCTTTTCCACCCCTGATATTGCACTGACACCTCTTGCAGAGGATATTCGCGGTAAAACCGCCCACCCGATCCTCTTCATCGGCAACATGGCCGACAATGTTACACCATTTGAGAGCGCGCTTAACAACTCAGCTCGCTTTCCCGGATCCGTCGTTCTCAAGCAAAATTCTTACGGTGTAAGTAGCCATACAAACCCCCTCCGCATCCCCCCTCAATTTCCCGCTCCAATCATCTACCCCTCGATCGCCACCAGCCGCTGACCCCAACTTTGACACAGCATTGTACCTTGGCTGCCGCCTCGGCCTGTACCGCCCGTCACATCCGGACCTACTTCCAGGATGGCACGCTGCCTCCGCCAGGCACCGAATGCAACCCGGAAAAGGGCCTGTTTGAGATGGGACCGGGCCAGCACATCATGCAGGAGGACCACCACGATGAGTTGACGTCGGCTATGGTCAAGCTGGCCCGCGACGGCAACGCTGCTAGAATTATGTAAGACGAGATTTATGATGAAAGAGGAGAGGCGGGGAAAGGAGGCGAGGTGCGAGTTTTTGTAAGAGATATCGGGGTGATGGTGTAATGACTCGACAAGCTACGATTGGTTCGGCTGGTGCTGCATACCAGCCTTTGGATTGCTCCATTATTTCCTTGGTCTCTATCACGACGTATTGAATATACACTTTTTCTATGTTTGCACTAAACAATGTCTCCGGCTGCGCTGAGCCATGTGTCAACCAACAAGGTCAAGCCACGAGTCATGTTGGATGTGGAACGCCTCTTAGTGGGTTGCCTGCTGGAAAGCTGAATGAGCCGGCAACTTCAACAAGACATTAGACTTTTGTGAAAGTTTCTTTTACTTGAAGGGTATCTTCGTCTAACACCTCTGCCCATGACTTGTGCTATTCTGCTCGCAAGCTTATCCGGCAAGCGAATGCTCCCCCCTCTCCTTCCAGAAAAAAAAAACACGCATATTGCCGCCGACCATACTTGTTTGCCCGGTGTGGAAGCTCCTTATGCGAGGTGGTGCACCTTCTCTGGCATCTTCAAGCCCTTGTCTACCTCGTCTTTGACCTGCTGCTCCAGTTTCGCGCCTCGGGTCTTGTCAGATTCGGCCGTCTTCTGAGCCTCTCCCCCATCGTCGTTCCAGTTTCCGGCACCGCCGCGACCGCCCAGTCCTCCACGGAACTGGTTGTTCCTTTTCAGGCTGGCAGCAATGGCCGCAGCCGTCTTGTCCGCCATGGCCTCTTGCTCGCGCGCATCTGGCATATTGGCCGGGTCAACGTAGTTGCCCGCGCCGCCTCGCCCGGCCCGCGTGGGGACATGGGCCGAGGACCGATCGGGCGGCGGAACGACGGTCGTACCAAGGCCTTGAGCCTCGAGACCCTGTAGTACCGTTACATGTAAGCAGACTGGCCCAAGTCACAACAGCGAGGAAGGGTGTGCTGGGAGGAGAAGGGTCATGGTCACTTTGGCTTTGTCGTCGGCTTTTGAGGGAGCGTAGTAGTTTCCTGCGCCTCCACGGCCGCTCTTGCGAAACACATCCTGGTCTGCAGGCATTGTGGAAACGGGTCTTTTCTTCCTCTTTGTTTCGATTGCTGGGCGTTTGATAAGGCACTAGAGGGGGATGCGGGTGAATGGATCTTTGCGTGAACGGGTGTTGTTTATGAATTGAGAAAAAGCAGATAATGCGCGCGCGGCGCCATGATCTGCGCGTTTGGATTAAATGATAAAGCCTCAGTCAACACTTATTGACGCCACCTGATATGCGTGGGGTTTCAAGGCTGTTCCAGAAAAAAAAGCCCAGCGATGCTATCTGAAAACCATTTTCTGTGTGTCAGCGGATTTGGCCATGGGAATGGCCTTGGCGGGCGCCCACTGAGCCTTTAAAGTTCTGGGGTAGATCGACGGCCTAAAGGCACCAAGTTCAGCCGGTGCTGCCCACCAATGCAAGTCAGGATGGGTCCGGGTCGGCTGAGAGCTCTCCCTAAGAACGCCATGTTTGGTGAGGCGATGCATGAGCTCTCCTGTTTGTCCCATGCAGCCGAATTGCAAGCCATTGCCTCTCCGGTCGACGGCGAGCCCTGGACTCGTGCGTGCAGAAGGTCCGTCCATCCAGGTTGGCGAATGCATCCCCGGAAGCTAGCGACATTTATCCATGACTTGGCGCACGGGAATGGAATCGAATGTCGCTCGGCAGCCGAGATCGGGCATTCGCAACGCCGTAAGACATGCCAGCGGGCCAGGAGAAACTTCCGGCGAGCTCCCGCCAAGCTGGCTCGTAAATCTTGTCCGATAGCGCTTCCGCAAAACGATGGATGGGATTAAAACGAGAGGCTTCACAGCATCAGAGCGACTGGCCGGGATCACCTCCCCAAGATAAGCCTTGATGGCCTCGAGGCCGGCCATGGCGCCCGGGTAATACCCGCTGGCAGATGCAGTAGGGTCCCCTCCATCACATCCCACCAAGCCCACACGAGCCGCTGATCTCGGGAGTTGACAGCCCAATCCAGGCAGCTGGGATCGCTGTCGACAACTTGTTCTGCGCAGGAATTCGCGGACCGATTAAAAGAGGGCCGGGTTTAGATTCTCCCAAGCAACAACAAGAGGATTCCACGTGGACAGGCGACCGTGTGCTGACGCAGGTACAAATCATTCAGCCAGCCTGTTTCAACATACGTCCAGCTGGCCTGTTCAGGCCCTGGTCGAGTCCATTCTTGAATCGATGGCTGCTGCTCTCGCTTTGGCTTGCACAGTCCGGCACGAGACAACCAAGTCAAACATCAAAGTACCTCGGAGTACCTGCCTGAGTCCCAAATCGCACCACCCCCCCTTGCCGCTCTGTGGGGTACGAGGCCCGCTTGCGGTACGACCGTATTCGAAATGGTGAGACTCTCGGTCTCGGTATTCTTTATACTGGCATACACGCACATGAATATGCATCAATCCGAGGAGGTGGCTTCAGAGGGCGGCTGGCGCATACAGCGTCATTGTCCACGAACACCCACAACCAGTCAGCTTCCGAACAAGGCTCGTACCACCATTGTTGAGTTGCCACTGGAGCAGACCCAGTGCTGTCCGAATTTGAATGGTAACGGAAACGGGCCGCCGGCGCTGTAGCGAGAGGGGTGGGCTGGCGAGGAAGAATTTTTTTTTTTGCTGTGCTCTGGCCTTTGGTCTTGTATCCCAACGATTGAGTTGCTCGGGTCAGACTAGGCACTTCCCCGAGTCCCGCGGATGCCCCTTCATGGGCCCGATGGCTTGGGCCCTCTGAGAGAGGGCTTTGTTAGGTGACAGGCCCGTGTCTCTGAAAAGACCAGCCACAATATCCACTCGGCCCCAACTGTCATTCAGCCGACAGTGTCCTTCAGGCTGGAACCAAACTCGAATTGGGGGCGTCCGGGTGGACCACGGGCTTTGACTATCAAATCGTACTGTTTTGGCGGGGAGGCGGCGCACCCCGGATCGTCAGCCGCGAGGCCGCTGCATGTGTCCTTGATGCGAGAAATCGAGGGGTGCAGAAACCAAGGGAGGACGGAGGCTCATACGGACGCAAAATGTTTACCGGCAGTCTTTGTTTTGGCTTATCCATGCTCTAAACGTTCATTGGTAAGTTAGTTGGCACAGGAAGAGGGTGCACAATCTCCTTCGCAGCCTCCTCTGAGAATTCGCTATCAAGATTGCAGATGTGGAGAGGTCGATGCCCCACTGCGATTGGTCTCTCTAGGTAAGGTTACGGCGCAGCAAAGTCGCCATTGCGGATGCATCTGGGGTTTTTGCTTGACGGACTTGGATGCTGTTCAAGGTAAATGTCCGCTATTATCAATTGTTGATGGAGAGGATTCTACTGCGTCATTGTTCAATGCAAGGTGGGCACGAAGAGTGAAAGTCGGGCGAGGGAAAGAAAAAAAAAAAAATTCAAGGCCAGTAAGGTTGGGTGGTCAGGAACGAACCAAAAACTTAGCACGCAAAGTCAATGACGTCGATTTGTTCCTGGCCTTGAATTTTTTCCCTCCCCACCAAAAGCAGCAGTATGACGACAAGGTCAAAAAATTTCCAAAAATATTTCACCGTCCATACATACACCCGAATTCCTTGGGCCCGAAGTACGCAATAGGTAAGAAGACTTACAGATCCCCGAAAACACCACATCATTGGTGATATTTTCCCGCATGTCAAGGATTTGGACCCCAGAAGCTGTGCTGTCAGGACAATTCCAGCGAGCAGATCGTCCGGTTATTCTCTGAACAAGGTAGCCTCCCGAGCAGATAGTCAGGAACGTGTAGCGAAAATCCCGAGGCTTTAATTCAGCCTCCCTTTCGGAATTGGCCCGTCCTGGGCACTGGTGCTGATGTTGAAAGAGTGTGCAAGCCAAAAGGCAATATGGTTTAACAGGAAGACGAGTCGGATGTCGGCGTGATCGACATGCGACATACATCCCCCTCATGTACGTGCCGAGGTAGTGGTTTTTTCGCAGCGAGGACGGAATGCACCGTAACATACATGGAAAGACGTATATGCATGCATCAAGTGTTTTAGGGATGGCATTCAACCATTCTAATCTGTCGGTGTCGTTTCTTTCGTGTTTGTCTAGCCAGCTAGCCTCATCGCACCCTTGCTTGTATTTCACTCACTTGTGGGCATTGCATCGAATGGCGACATGCTCTTGGAATGACAAAGTGTGGTTAAGGTTGTTGCTCACTCCCAACCCTGATGGTAAGCCAACCGCCCTCGGCAGGAATGAGCGAATGCAAATGGGGGATGGTACCTAGCCGCCTTGCCTTCTTTCCTTGGACACCCCTCCTTATTATACGTACCTGCTTGCTTACTCGCAGTAACCTGATCTTGACATCCATGTGACCTTGCACACCAACTTATCAGGTGAACACTTTTTTTCCCTTTACAACGGTAGCTGCTATGCTTTTGGTCCTCTTTGTATGCTTTGGGACTGGCGTGCTCTGCCGCTAATATAATAGTCTGCTTTATTATCTATCTATATTAGGTATTGCCACGACCCTCGCGATACTCAACGGGGATGTGTTCGGGGACTGTCTCCTGCTCGACAACCTCCCAGCGCTGCCAGGGGTGCGGTGCATTGGTTGGTGGTGCCTTGCTTCGAATATTGGTACCTACAGCATCCAGCATCCACCACCCACCCATCCTCTTACGTGAGAAGCCCAGTCGCCGTGGCGGCTGTGAGTGAGCATTGCGCACTCCCAACAAAAGCACCGAAGCGAATCAAGGAATTGCAAGTCACGCCTTGACGTGCGAATTGCCAGGTAAGGCACTGGACGTTGCCTTTTTAGCTCCCCCTCCCCCCCTTTCCGCTCGTGGTTTTCGCCTGCAGTTGGCTTCCCTGCAAATTGTTCCGGCGCGCACCGCCCGCCTTTCCGTTTAGGCGTGCTCAGAGGTTAAAATTGCGGTGGCAGCTAAATTCGCTGTCGAGCCTTGCGTTTAGTCGATGTGGCCAGCGGTGGCACGTCCCAGGTGACGACTCACCTCTTGGTGCGAATCGCTGGTTAGCCGTCGCCATCGTCTTTACCACACTGGGTGGTGGGTGCCCATACGACAACCCCTCACCGTGGCCTCCGTGACCCCCGGGCGGGGCATGCAACTAAGCACTTTCGGATGTTTCTTTTTGGAGCAATTTTGCTACCAACACGCCCGTGGATAAAGTGGAAAATGGACCTTGGAATGGTCTTGACGGGGATCAGAGTCCACTGAGGGGAGGAGGGGGCCCGCCAGCACATTGATTTTTGGAAACATCAGACCAACATGGCAGGCAACATAGGAATTATGCACCGGGTTGGTCGCCGGTGGAAAATGAAGACGAAAAAAAAATTCAAGGAAAAAGAAAAAAAAAAAGTCGGACCTTGGTGTAGCAAACAAAGCAACGGGAAGGCATATTTACCTCTCAGGTTGCATGCAGGGCATCAGCTATAGTGCGCACGCATGTCCATTTTGGACGGGGCGTCTGGAGGACCGTCTCACTCGGTTATGTTTGTCAACCTGGCACAGTACATGACAGCCGGCACAGCATTGCTTTTCCCCAAATCATGAATCAAATCATATCTGGCTATTCTTCTGACCGAGTCCTTCCTTGCCCCAGTATTGCGTTGCGCTGGCAAAGTTCGGTTCGCCGACCAAGTGCCCGATCAGATGAGATCAGGGCGGTTGGCCAAGCAAGGGCTCGTCAGGGCAGGGTTAGGCCTTAGGGGTAGGGCAGGGCCGGCGGGTGAGCACGAACGCCTACTAGATGCGGCCAACCGGGCACATGGGTGAGGGGCGGTCGTCTCTTTGGGATGTTGTCTGCCTGCACTGACCATCGGTCTCGAGAATGGAGGAAAGTATTGGGCATTGGTCACTGAATCGGCCGCTGCTAGACAGCTCACCGGAGTAAAGTGGTTGGTTGGGATTGTCCCTGTACCTGCGCAAAGAGACCACATATTGGCTCCTGCAGGAGTGGTTTTCCGTACTCGGTATTTGCATGCCCAAGCAACAGCCCAAAAAAAAAAAAAAAAAAAAAGTTGAAGCAGATCAGCCAGCCAGCCAGCCATCCTCTCACTCCATGCCCTTGCCTGCTCGGTATCAATAGCAGGATCCCGCGTTCATCAACCGAGAAAATAATCAAAATATCCTTTCATATCTGATCCCTGGTCCCTGCTGCGTTCTCCAACTACAGGTCCTGTCTTCAAACACAAAAAACTTCGCCTCAAACGTGCAACGTCCAGGCTCCATTTTGGTCTATTTATGCTCTTGGGCTTGTGCAACATGAGTGGTCTCCACCACTCTGACTTTCACAATATCTCTCGGCCCCATCGCTTGGGTATGGGTGCTTTTGGTGTTTTTTTTCGGTGTGTTTTCTCTCGCTGACCGCAAATTCCTCGTCTCGCCTCGTTATCAATGAGACTCGTCCCATCTCAAAAAAAACTCCCCACGGTAAACCAGAACGGGCCTGGAGGCTTACAAGCTGCGGTGGGTTCGTGCTAACATCCCGCCCTTCCGCCCCATGAAGGATCCGCTTTGTTTGGGGGGTTTCAGCAGTCAGTGCACTTCAGCGACCTTGAATTCAGAGGATGGAGACGGGGACGAAGACGCAGACGGATGGGAGAGTTGGCGTACGGTCGGTCGCAGCCTGGTGATGTCTGGGACTGTGATTCCCGGTCACAGGATTGTTGCGACACGCGCTGACCCCCCGGACCCGGGAGGATGAGGCACTGTGCACGAAAGTAACAAAGAGCAAGCACGAAAGAAAGTAAGGAGGCAATAGAGTTGGTCAAGCCAGGCAGAAGAAAAAAAAATGATAATGGCGGACCAGAGTGAGACAATCTCGATCTTTGTCCATGCCAGCGGAGCGCCTAGAATGCCTTCTCCGTTACTGACACGGCAGCCACGGCGGGCCTTGTTGTTCCAGCCCAGCCCGCTCGCAATAGAAACACCCTCGCCCGTTTCGTCCGCGGTGGCCGGGTCTAAGGCCCCCTTCTATTTATTGCTGCTCTGGGTTTCATCGGGAAACGCCCCTTCTCCGCCCGCAGCGGCGACGGCGACAGCAGCATTGTGCAGGTCTCTCCGCCCAGTGTGAGCAGCAGGCCCGCGAGCAAGAGAGCCTGGTGAGGAGGCACAGCTTCGGCAGATCCGGGGTCCCGTCCAGCTTCCCAGCTCGATGGAGCCAGCCAAGGCCCCCGCGCAGCGCCCGGTCGGGCCTTGTCATATTTGGCCACGGGATGAGTCCTGGGTCGGAGGCAGAAGCAAATGGCATACGACCAGAGAGCTGGCTCCGGCACAAGTGGGATGACGCATCAGCCCAGAATGAAGAAATGCAGCAAGTCGAGGTGCCCAGCGTCAACAGGTTTGTCGACAAACAACCGACGAGTGAGCTGTCAACATGGCAGGGACTGCGGACGATGGAACTCGTCAATTGGCAACACTTTAAGCGTCCCTACCGCGTGCGCATCCGACGGGAGTGAATTTCCTTCCCGGCCGCTTCAAGGCGGTACCTGACCTGGCCTGACCGGCCTCCACCCTCCTCTACGGAGTGCAGTGCATGACTGGCAGCAGAGGGAGAGAGAGTTTGCGTATGCTGGATACTGGCCGAAGCAGCGCTGCGGACAGGCATCCCGTCCTGCACATGCATGAGGGTGCCCGGGGCTAAGCAGGCGGCACGCAGCGCTGGAGCGAGGTTGGAAACGGGGGGATTGCAGCGCACTTGGAGGAGGAGAGGGAGCCAGCACCGGTTGGCGAGTACCTGACCGACCGCTGTACCTCGCCTGCTCTGTCCGTCCACAGTGCGCTTCACTGGCAGTGGACATGGACGTGGCCGCAACAGGAGCGAGCCCAGTCAGCCAGGCGAGGGCCACGGCTAAGCCCCATTCGCCAGCCCATTTGCAACTCTCCATCTGGCCTCTTTCCAATCAATTGCCCATGGCCCCAGAGCCACACGCCCCCTCCCCCTCCTCCCCTTTCATCACAGCTTCCCTCTCGCACACCCCCTCAGTCTCCCCTGCCTACGCCCTCCTCGTCGCTGCACCTCAATCGTTCTGATGATCGGCCGGGGGTCAGCGGTCCAATAATCCAGAAGTCACCGTCCCCACTTGTCGCTATCGAATGGCCATCCCGCACTGGCACACCTCGCACGCCCCCAGAGCCACGACAGAACCAGAATAGCGCTTGGTGGAAGGCGTTGGAAACCAACCAAGGGCCTTGGCTCCCTCGTTCGCTGGTTCGATTTCCCACAGCCAAAAGTAAACGTGCTCGCCGAGATACGGTAGAGCCCGCCCTCACTGACTCCCACACTGGGCTCGAGTCCCGATAATCGCAAAAGCGTCAATTCACCTAGCCAGCATACTCCAGACTCCGAGCTGCTACACTTGCTACACCCGCCCCCGCAGCGCCACACACACACGCCCTTGCTCAGTGCTCCTCCCAAAATATTATTTCTCGTCCGCTCTACTACACTTCTCGCGAGACTTGTCTCTCACCACCTTTCTTCACCTTCAACCAGCACCATCCTCCCACGAACCGCCGGCATAGAGCAAGCTACAGCACCAATCTACACGTCTAGTCCGCGGTCGACCGACTTCCGACGTGTCGAATCCCGAGCGTATCCCAAATCCCCGACAATGGCCTCTTCCAAAGTATGCCGCCCTCGGTGACTGTTCCGCAGACCTGCCGGTCCTGTCCTGCACTTGACTTGTTGCCGCCGTCGGCCGGCTTGCTCCCACTCGCGAAAGGGCCAGATGTGCTGATCTCCTTTGCCCAATTTTCAGGAAATGCAGCAGTCCTCGAGGCCATTGACTCAGCACCGCTCGCCCATGTCGAATGGCACCTCGGGCCTGACCGGCCGTCAACCCCACGCTCGAACCAGCTCCCACTCGCTCCTCACCGGTGCCCTCAATGCAAACCACCGAGTAACCCGCCGCAAGTCTGTCACTACGCCGGGCTCCAACGTGGCTGCTCTGGCCGCTGCCATCCGGGACAGTGAGCGATCCGCAGCCGTGCCTATCGCTCACGGCCGCCGAAACACCATGTCCAAGTCCGCAGCTGCCCGGGCCGCCATCGTTGGAAGCCTCCCCTCGCCTCCCGCGAGCCTACCGACCAACAAGATGACTCCCGAGGCGAAGCGAGGGCTGACCGGGAGCGCCATCGAAGATGACCCTAATGAAGGTTCCGCTGATGAGGGAGCCGGCAAGTTCCAAAAGGGCCGCACCCGACGTGCCAGTGACGGCCAGCCCCTGTCCAAGGATGGCAAGAAGGGCAGCAGCAACAGCGGCAGCAGCAGCAACGGCAACAGCAACAGGGTGGAAGTTCGCTGTGACAAGTGTGGCAAGGGTTACAAGCACAGCAGCTGCTTGACCAAGCATCTGTTCGTCCCCCTCCCCTTTTCTGTGTCGTGACCAACCCCACCCTCCTCGTCTCCACGCATATCGCTCCGTGTGTAAACCGAACGCCGAAGAACTAGATTTGTTAACTTTTGTGGCTAGGTGGGAGCATACTCCTGAGTGGTCCTTCACGTCCAAGTTGCTCATCTCCAAGCACCAGCAGGTGCAGCTGCTCGAGGCTGCCTCTGTGCTGGTTGCCATGAACGGCAACCCCAAGGATGAGAGTGCGACGACACCCCCAGACTCCGCAAAGGATTTCGCCAGCGAAGCCGATTCTTCTTCGCCGGCCGCATCTGGCTACTCGGACCAGGCTGAGCGCCAGAGCTCCGCCGACACAACTCCACCACCGGCCTCCGAAGCCTTCAGCGCCGACGGGTTTTCGTACAGGAACAAGGCTTTCAACGGTGGTGGCTTCTCGCACAGCTACCAGTCCGGAAATTCCATCGGCGCTGGTATCGGCGGGCACTTCCGTCAGACAAGCAACGACCTCCGTCCAACTTCCTCGGGACGCAACGCAACCAACCAGGACGATCGAGACCTGGCGGCAGCCGTCGAGCTGCTCAGCTGCAGCTTTGGCAGCAACAGCAACAGCGGTTCCCGAAACCCAGCCTTGCCTTTGGACGCACCCCCTGTTCCACCACTGCCAGCACAGTACTTGGAGATGAACTCCCTGTCATCCGCTGGTTTCATCAACAGCTACCCAAGTCGACAGCCGGAAAGCTTCACTCGAGGAGAAATGCGACGACCCAGCGAGGACGTCAGAATGGAAGAGGGCGGCGAATCGATCATGGACGACGATGATTTCGACATGCGAGAGCGTGGCCCCAGCGAAGAGGAAGATGACGGAGTTTTCGGTCGAATGGAGGAATGATTGATTTGGCTGCATATCAATACCTGGATTCTTTTTTATTTTTTTATAACGATTGGGACGGAGTATATCTCTTGGGTTGGGCACGTTGGCTCTGGAGTTGGATTTTTGGGCGACGTCGAAGGACAGGCGTGTTATCTTCTTTTTTTGTTACTCACGATATTTATACATATCGTGACTGTATGAGGTGGTCCAGCTCCGCCGCCGATCTTCAGCACCGAAGAGTGGAGGGCCCATCTGCGTTACTCACGTTGGAGTATGTCAAGCAGGTGAGATTGCATCGCCACGAGGTTAAAGTGAAGATCCGGAGAGGCGTCGAGCGGGCGCCCGAATAAATACCTTACCTACCTTATCAATGGAAAAGGACATGATGAAAGACAAAGTTCGTCTCACATGCACCCGTAACCCTGAGACCTTTTTTTGGGTGGCGGCGAGGGAAGCCATCGACTGTACGAGGTATGGCAGTATGGATTGTCTTGTGGGCGCAAGAATGACGGAAACGAGACAAGGCAGAGCTAAAAAGAGTGTCTCATGTTGGCGATTAGAGGGTTGTGGCATAGAGGACGAAGTTTAGATAGCAAATAGAAGCCATTTTTTATCCGCACCACAGGAACAAGGTCACACCAAGCACATGGACGAGATGGATAAAAAAAATTGTTGAAAGACACTTGAACCAGAGATGGATGCTTAAGAGAAAAATGCAGAGGCGCGGCGGCCAATTGCCCGTCCTATCAAGGGGATAAAAACATTTTCACATCAGTCTGGCGGAGACGAAGAGGAAAAAAAGAAAAGCAAGAAGGAAGAGAAAAAAACTTCGCATCGCGAGAAGCTAGTGCGGTCCAGAGCAGAGTGGGGGTGCTATTTTGGGGGAGCAAGATGGGGAAATCTTGGGCGCTTTCTTGCGTTGGCCAACGTACTTGGGTTGTTTCCGTAGCGACGTCCGACGTCACAAAGTCCCCACCGCAAGCCAACCCGCAAAACAGAGGCGCTTCTGAACGGGGTCCCGTCCCACGCTTATCTCAGTAGCTCGCCGCCCGTGGTCTGTCGCAAACCAACCGCTCTGCTCACCTGTGTTGATCCGCTCCGCGTGCGTTTGTGCAAGTGTGCGTGTGTGAGCGAGTGTGCGTGTGTGTATGTGTGCCGCATCGCAAGGGCCGTTCGCTCCTTTCTCCCCCTCCCTTCGTTCCCTCTTTTAGCCTCAAACCTTGGCCTTATCGATATCTCCACGTGCGAGCGCATCCAGACTGTATCCCATCGCTCAGGGATCGAAACATGTCGACGACGCAGAGACGAGTTACCGCCCGGGCGACCGACGCCGGAGACGATGATCTGGCCCCGGTCTCGGCCGCCCCCGTCGCAGCGGATGCTGGCGGTGTTGATGATGTCGCGGCGCCCGTCGAGGAGAAGCAACAACAACAACAACAGAAGCTCGCGCCGTCGCCGGCTCGACGCTCCGCGCTGCCAACTGTGGTGCAGTTCCCCTTGGCCACGGTCCTCAGCTTCGTCATGGCAAGCCTGGGGTACAGCTTGCTGGCTGAGGTGACCAAGGGCGAGCTGGCCAGCGTCAGTCGCAGCCAGGACAACCTGACTGAGGTGGGCTTGCTGGCGGGATGGAGAGTGTAAGTCGGCCTGGAAATGACTGCCTATGCGGGTTTTTTTTCAGCTTGGCAAGAAGCTAACAGAATAACCTGGACAGAGTCGAGCTGGCTGTAGGTTGGTTTGGCCAGCTTGATAGCTTGGATGTCGCCATGTTGGATCTGTTGTCGCATGGCCCTCACGTCAGTATTACCCCGCCTCCCCCGACCAACTCCGTAGAGTAAAGGGAGAAGTCTAACACTGCAGACAGTTTTATCTTCTCTCGACCTTTTACGGCTTGAGCTACTCAACTGCCTTCTCGGCCCTGCTGATTGACATCATCTCCGTCGCCGTCCCCTTCTTCCTGCTCCGCCCGCTCTCCGCCGTCCACACACCCTCAGCCGCGGCTAAGCTGCCTAACCGCGAGCTTCTTGACGTGGCGCTTCAGCTGTACACGACGGCGCTGTCAACAGGCATCTACACAGTTGTCCTGGTCCTATCGCTGCGCTTCCTGCTACCTCGCTTCCTCGTCGTCTACTTTTCTGACCTGCCCACCGTCGAGCCTGCTTATGCCGCCTCGTACAGCGCCATTCTCCCCGTGACGGTCATCTTCGGGGCCGCCGCCAGCACCTTCATCTTTGCGCCCTTCGCAACCACCGGCCATGTCAAGGACGACGACAAGGTTGCCGCTTTCAACCCCGTCGAGGCATCGCTCGGTGAGACGGTGTGGTGGAACGCCTGGGGCTACACGGCCAAGACAAAGGTCGTGGTCCGGCGCACGGCGGTTGCCGTCGTCGTATCCGCCATCAACACTTACCTCGCCAGCTCCAAGACGGTGTTCGGTGTAGAGCCAGTGGGCGCCGCCGCCTACGCGGGCGTCTGGGCGTTTGCAGCCCTATGCACGGGCGTCGGCCTGCGCGTCGTCGGAGACGGCGTGTGATGATTTGACGCTTCGACAGCAGTCAGCCTTGCGGCATAGGCCCCAAGGACTGCTTAGGGTTACATTGAAAGCTGGCCAGGGGTTGAGGGTCCGGGGGTCCGGGTCGGGCGACACGGGAACCACGTCCATATGTAAGATGGATGAATCGGGACGAAATGAGTAATGCCCTTGGGTGGAGGGGGGCATTGGGAATGACATCAGGGTAGGACGGTCAGGCCAGGCGGTGTTTTTTTTTCGATTTGGTTCTCATCTGGTTTGGTCATGCGATTTTGTCTTATCCTCACGGTTGACTCTTGGCTACGCGGGAACGAGGCTTACCGAAGGGTGCCTCCGTAATCTAGAGGAGAAGAGCCAGCACTGGGATGGAGAAGGGGGGGGGCAGGCGTCTATACACTTCACCTTTTTTTTTTATATTTCTTTTATTACTTGTCTTCTCTGTCTCCATATATAGTTACAAATGTAACATGGCTAATGATTCCGAGAGTCTCGCTTGACCCCTCCTTGCCGGCACTCTCAATGAGGGGCCGAAATTAGAAGCACCATGAGGTTGGAATAATGACCCGAGAGGAATCATGGATCAGGGAGGATGGTGACCCATTCATCGATCGATGGTAGGATCACCGAGTCCCCGGGAGCCTGATTCGCCAAGAGAGTGGGGGGGCTATGAACAGGCATGCTGGTCGCGCTGCGCATGACCCCGGTCAGTTTTGTTGATCTCTGTGTGATGATCAGAGACCTGCCTGGCATGCCTGGAAATGCCCAAGGCAGCCGCGGATGTGAGGCTGAGAAGATGAAGCACGGAGACAGGCTGGACTTGGAGAGAGCTCAAAAGAGAATGTGCGTCACGGGAGGCATGATGGAGGTGAGGCCGGTTTAGGTTGTAAGTGGTGCATGTTTTGGGACGAGGATGGACGAGGTGAAACAAATTTAGAAGTAATCTGCCAAGACTGGGCCGGGTGGCTTGCTGAAGGGCGGCTGCCGTAGGGCTGGAAAAGTGCGGGAGAGTTGCAGTTGTCAGTCGTCTTTACTCGCGGTTTACTGCTGCTGGTTGGCTGCGCGGCGAAGTGTGGGTGTCATTGGAGGGCCATGATGGAGGGGGACATGTTCCGACTGACGGAGGCAAGAGAGAGGGAGAGAGCCACGGGTGCATTAGGGCAAAAGCTTGTATGCATGCGCGGGATATTAGCGCGTTGGCGGAACAAGAAACGAGAAGGGGGGAAAAAGATGGAGTGAAATAGTTCCAACCAAGATGCATGCAAACGCCGCCCCGGGCGGGCTTGCGGCTGTGTGTGGAGAGTGGACCGCTCAGACGGGGCAAAGACGCCCAACCAGAGACCAGTGGTGTTAGTAGCTGGCTGCGCGACATTCAACCCAGGCATTTGGGTCGGGAAAGCGCAGCACGCACAGCTTCGCAACGGTGAGTAGCTGGAGAGAGAGAAGCAACACGCGGAGAGAGCGGCAGATGGAAGGCAAGGGAGGAAAGCGAGAGCAAGAAACCAAACGGGCGGGCTGCTGACACGCATGGGCCCGCCGCTGCTGGGTTGTGTCAAACAGTTTGGATACCAGAAACGCTCTGCCTAATCGGGACACCGCAAACTTGGTTTGCTTCACTCGTACACTGCGCGGGTTCACTGAACTGCGCTGCGCTGCGCCTCCTCTCCCACCGAGCCAAGAACCCCTGCCGCGCGCTCTCTGCAAAACCTAGTTTCCGCCCGTTTCCCGTTTCTGCCCCGTGTTGCGCTAGCCAGGCGCACATCCGCCAGGCAATGACAGACAGGACAGGCCAGGACTGCTTTGCCGGCAACTGGGCACTTACAAGGACTCTCTCGCAAGCCCAGCAAGGCGAGCGGGACGGCCACACAGCCAACACACGCCCTCCCACCCCCGGTCCCGTCCAGCCCACCCAGGCGAGGCGTCCGAGCCAAGAAGCTGTCAGTCTGCAAAGAGGGGCCCGGGTCCCTCTTTTTTGCGATACAATTGGGCGCGTCCTCGGCCGGCTGTGCCTCGCCGGTGTGGGTGAGGTGTAGCTCTGTGTGTGTCTCTCTATGTATATGTGTGTGTGCATCTGTGTGTGTGTGTGTGTGTGTGTGGTGGGCGTAGGTCTAGACTCAAGCGCGAGGTGATGGGTGTAAGTCTATGTCGAGGCTGCCTTGCCCCGAGTCCCTTCGAGTCCCACCTGGATGCTTTGTCCCATGGAGCTCGGAGAGCTCTCTGGCGCCTAGTCAAGCTCGCCGGTGCGGTAATTGGACTCGATGTGGGCGATGGCCATGAGGAAGGGGGGAGGAGGGGCCGCCGCCGGAGCTGAGCAGACAACCGCCTTGCTCTCGGAACCCAAACCCCGGCATCAGTAGATAGACCCGGCTCGGAGGGGGGCTCCAGAATTTCTTGCTTCTGTCTTCCAAAGTGGAAAGCTTCACGAGGGAGGTACCCGCAAGCAGGGCCGTTGAACTCGTCTCGTCTCGTCTGGCCTGGGCTTGCCTCGCCTCGTTTACCGTTCGTGCAGACAGCGCCTCTGCATGTTCCCCGGCATGGTGACAAGGGAAATGGTCTCGTGCCTGCGGATGTGAGTAATGTGTGGCCTTGGTTTCGAGATGAGCCTTACGGCTGAGCTACTGCAGTTCGCATCCAGGAACCAGGGCCGTTGCTGCCAGAGCGTCATGATTGAAGTATAAGACGAACTTGCCTCTCCCGAGATAATCATTCTGCATCCATCACTCAGAGACATTCAAACCAACACAAGTACACTGCGAACCAACACGCAAACCAACAACTCTTTAGAAACCAATCACTCTTCTGCTACATCAATTTACATCATTTCACACCGTCAACATGTCGTACTGCTACACTTCAAGCGCCCCCGCCTTCACTCAAACCAGAAGCATCCGAAGTGACCAGCAGATCGACCTGCAGGGACCCATTGAGGTTGTTGGCTCTGTCAAGTCTGGCAGCCACATCAACCTGATGGGAGATGTTGTTGTCACAGAAAAGGTTGACGCCTACGGTGACATTGGCATGAGTGGCAGTGTGCGATGCGAGTATGTCACCACTAACACTCCCTCAACCCTTTCCCTCCAAACCATGCGCTGACTTGGGGGCTCTCTAGCGGAAAGATTAAGGCTTACGGAAACATTGTCGTTGCCGGCTACCTTATTGCCAAGTGAGTATTCACCCAAAAAAAAGCCCTCTCGTCTCGGGTTGAAAAAGGAGCCGCAGCTGACATGATTACACTACAGTGATAAGATCAAGGGAACGGGAAAGCTCAAGCTTGACGGAACCATGGAAGCAACAGACTTGGAGATTTACGGAAACGTTAGCATCACCGGTTATCTGTACGGATTACGCAACCCTCTCGACATTCAGGAGATTACGTGCTGACTCTTGTGACGTTAGGAAATGCAGAAAGCTGGTTATCTACGGGTCGCTGACGCTCATCGGCCACGACTCTGGCTACTACGCCGCCGAGTCTGAGCAGATCGCGGGGGCCGTGGTGATGCGAGAGCAAGCCGCAGACTGGGACTGGTAAAAACTTGGCATTGACACACTCTCTCTCGCCATGTTTTGTTCTTCTTTTTTGTGGGGGAAATTAGCAAGGCACTGTTGGAGCCTCAGCGAGGCAGATTGGCTGGATCTCGTTTCATTGACCGCAGGCGGGCAGGATTTGGGAGACATTGTATTACGACACACACGAGGGGGGGGGACTGTTAGATTAGCACAGGAGACGGCGTCATGGCAAGATAGAATGGGCTGTTTTTGATTGCAATTTTTTTTTAGCTGCTTGTAAGAATGGACAACGTATTTTGAGAAGAGCACTGGCATCATTCTGCGCCCTGAAACACCCGACACGGCTTGTCAAGTATCCACCTCTGGGCTGAATCTCGACGACATGACGATGCGGGGAGGCCTACGCGCCGCGATTGGGGGCCGGCCGGATCGACTTGGCCCCCAGGTCCAACCCGGCACCCCGGTCGCGACGAGGGTTCGGGAGAATTTACCAGGCACCTAAACAAGCATGACAATCTGGATTAAAACAGGCCCGAGCTCTCTCTGGCGCGCGCTGGGGAGTGGAGGACATGGGGCTCTCGGAGCACGCGTGGGGACTTGACAACGGAGATGGCTGCTGGGTTTGGGTTAGGCAACGTCAAGTCTGCCTCTTAGGACGGCACGAAGGACTACAGTCGAAATTACCACGGGAAGGATTGCAGCAGTAATACGGAGCAAGAGCAGGACTCGATTGTTTTATTTTTACGTTCCTTGATGTTATCTTTTTTTTATTCTCAGCATTTCAATTGATGACGACCATGGTGGATGGTTACATGGAGGGGGGGGGGGGGGGCGTTCTTAGAGAATTGGATGACGGCAAATCCGACCTCCAAGCGCCGGAGCGTGATGTTCAGCTGCCGCATGCATCATCTAAACGTGGCTGCGGCTGTGAAGAAATAGATAGTCCTGTGCCTCAGGGTAGCATTGAACAACCCGGAGACAAGGCCTGATTCGAAGACGGTCAACTAATAATACAGTGATGGTTTAAAAAAAGATGGCGTTGCAAAAAAGAAAGAACAATATGGAGGACCATACCGCATTAGCTGGCGGAAGAGTCACCAGGGTGCGTGCAACTCTGCACAGGCTGGATGGATGGATGACCCAGTTTCCATCACATGACTGGGCATGCTGCCTTCGGGGTTCCCAGCAACCACATGCAATAGCATCCAGTGCTATTCGTGACTCAAGCAAGATGACCACGCAAATATGCACATGGTTCTGCTGCTGCGCAACACGAGGTAACATAGTAGCTACCTGCTAGACCTGCTGCCATTGGCTCTCGGCAGTGTCAACTTGTGGTGTGCGTCATGCTTTTCAACCACATGCCTGGCACGCACGTAGGCAAGGAGTCAAGACACGAAGAAGGGGAACGCCCATGGTGAAAAAGCACAAATACGAGAATGGTGGTGGTGGTGGTGTGGTTTTATTCAACTTCATAGTTGCTTTTTTGTTACCATGATGCAACTTGACTTGCGCGTGGCGTCTGAGGTGAGCCTCTGAAAGGAAACATGAACAATAGGCTCCAGTGCCGTATCAAGAATAAGCTTTGAAGATACTTGGCAGAGCTGCAAGCTGAACACTTCTTCACCGCCAACCTTTAGTTGTTTTGTTTCTTTTTCAATTTAATTTTTCTTGGTGTAAAAAGCATGGACATGGAAACCACCATGCATGAACAAAAACGGAGACCCCGCCGCAAAGCAAACGACGATGAAGTCTCCGTTACGGAATACCAGAGCGATGCGCGCAACTGGCATGGGGAATTTTACCCGCTACGATCCTCAACTCTGGTTGCGCTTGGTTCCAAGGCGTGCGTTGCAGCCTGGGCACCTTGGGGTCATATTGGCTGCCGGCCTTGATGTGAGTGCCTAGTGCTGTGATGTTGGATTTAGTTTCGAGTATCCTGCAACCAATTTTTTTAGTCTCATTTCCCACGTGGGGAGCATCACATACTGCAAGTTGAGCTGGCGGCTCAAGAAGCTATGGCCCGACGACGAAAATGGGCTAAATGGGAGACCCTTGGCACCTCATGCAGAGTACTGTCGTCGAAGGAACTTGAGCGCCCGACTTCAATCCAATCAATATTCGCAGCAGCTTTGCTGGCGATACAAATTGTCGAGCTATCTTTACGTTGGTACACTTCGGCGCTTTATGAGAGACGCTTCGGTCTTTGGTTGGTCGTTGAGCTTATCTCTTCTCCTACCGTTGAAGCTTGAGCTTTGGCCCATTCTTAGCGATGGCCTTTTGAGTTTACCAGTTTGGTCGGTTATTTGAACTTGGATGGGATTAGCTGCTGGCTTTGCTGGATTGAGAAGTTCCCCAAACTCCATTTGAGTTTTGATGATGGAGAACTAAATAAAAAAACAGGAACCACACCACCATGAATCCAAGAAGTGATTGTGTGCTGTGAAAGACATCAAGAAACATTATAACCATCTGAACTGCCAGGGCCAAGCCAACAGCTGTGTACTTTGTACTTTTCCGGGCCAGTGAAGACCTTGATCAATGTCAACGCCAAAATTCCATGCCGAATCACAGATGAAACAAAAGCCCAGGGTTCCCAAACCAATCCGTCAGCCCTGCACTCGCTCCGCAAAAGTCACTGACCGGCATGCGACTCCACGACCTTGGGAGGCTCAGCGAACCCACTTCGTCACATGATTCCCCTCATATGCGCACGGACCACAACACACCACCCCCCAAACCTGTATACCTAAGCGCAAGCTGTGAACGCGCCGAAAGAGAACGCGCCTAAGCAGCACAAGCGGCGCGCCGCTCACGTCGCACCTCGAATTGCACTTTGCCATACACATGATTTAGCCACTCGTTGCGCCGCGCGGCACTGTAGGGCTGAAAGATGACAGCGAATATGATGGCGGTTCCCGACACCCCCAGCATCGCCCAGGAAGCGACCGCACCAGCAGTAGCAGCAGCAGCACCACCACCACCACAGCCACCACCACAGCCAGCTGGAGCAGACAGCCAGGCCGATACCGTCATGGAGCCAGCCTCGCCCAAGAAGCAGTCCTCGATGGCGCACTCCAACCCCAAGTCGCTGGGGAACAGCCTCGCGTCGCTCGACTCGCGCGCCGACCCAGATGCGCAGACCACCGTCACCGATTTCCTCGACTTTACCGAGTACCTGCCCTCCGATGTCGTGCGCTCACTGACCCTCATCGGGCAGCTTGACCAGTCTTACTCAAACGCCTCCTACAAGGTCAACGAACTGACGACACGCTGGGGTCAGCTACCCAGCCTTCCTGCTGATGAGCGCCCATCGCCCCTTCAGCTCCGAGCTGACATCTCGGAGCATCTCCGACTGGCACTTGACTCCCGAGTGTATGCCCATTCCGAGGCCGAGAGGATGGCTGAAAACGTCAACCGACACTACAACAAGGCCAAGGTCTTGCTATCAAAGCTGCAGACCATGCTGGAAAACTACCCAAAAGATGAACCGACGAGTCCGGCTGCTCCCAAATCGCCACAAAACGTGCGAGCCAAGGCTGGAGTCAGAGCGGGAGGCGAAGGGGGGCAAAAGACCAAAAGACACCAAGTCCCTCGGATCATAGTCCCAGGCGAAGTCCTTGCGCCGTATGACCTTGAGTACGACACCTTCAGCGATGAGAGTGACGTGAGCTCTGATGAAGACTCTGATACCCCGGCACCGAACCACCGAACTCCAATGTCACAGCCTCGAATCAAGATTGTCAACAACAAACCACAGAAGACGCCAAGCCGTCTCGCACGCCCCGTTTCATACCCGACACCAGCCCTGAGCGCGGCCGCCGCTGCGAATGCTGCGGCATTGCTGAATCCACCGCCGGAAAACGCAATCATAGGAAGCCCCGATGCGCCCTGGCTGCAGCTTACTCAGTACGAATTGGCCAAGCTGCGAAAGCGCATGAAGAAGAATGCAACGTGGACGCCCAGCGAGACCATGATTGCCAGAGAACTCAAGGCTCTGGGTCGTGGCCCGGATGCGTACCGGGAAGCCAAGAAGAAGGCGGAAGATGAGGGCAAATCTTTCTCGCCAACTGTCCCAACCCCCGTGGTTGACGAAGAGTCTGGAACCCAGCAGCTCCCAGCTGGGGCAATTAGCGTTGACACATTGGCCGCCGACGACGTCCCTACTAGTAATAGGGGAATGAAATTGAATGAGGCTAAAAAGTTGAAGAGGGAGGCGCTCGCGAAGCAAGCGGCCGAGGAGGCGGAAGAATCCATGAGGAAGATGGCGGAGGCGGCCAAGCTACTCCTGGGCAGCAACGGGAACAAGCAGGGCGCATCTGAACCGCCCAAGGACTCGGCGCAAAAGGGCGGCAAATCCAGGACCCCATCGCGGTCCACCAAAAGAAAGAGGGACTCGGAGCTCGAAGCAGGCGCAGAATCGCAGGAAGCCGTGGAAACACCCGCATCTCGACCGCAACCAAAGCGCACCAAAACGGAGACGCCCGTCCCGCCTCCTCAGCATCCTCCTCGCAACCACAGCAAAGTACCAACCCCAGAAAACCCTTCCTCCTCGACCTCTCTATCAACACCCGTGGAGCCCACAGCGGTGCCGCACCTTGAAACCCCCGTTCCCATTCCCATCCCACCCCAAGGCTCGTCTATGGCCAGTCGGGCTGCAACATCCCCTACCCCCAGCGCGACTAATACCAACACAGTGACCACTTCCATCCCCGTCAAGCTGCCCCCAGCTGAGACTCCTGTCCCGCTCCCCATACCGGACCGGCGCAAGTCATCCACTCCGGTACTGCCGCCAGTGCGAGAGACACCATCCCGTGAAACCACGAGGCGAGAGACGCGCGGCGATGCAGCAAAGCGAACCCAGCAGCAGCCACCGATGGTTATCGAACCTCTCCTACCTCCCCTGGTTGGCTCTGACCCTGCCATCAAGCAGTCCTCCTCTCGAGCGGCTACTCCCCGGACCACGCCTGGGCGGGAGAGCAGCGTGCCGCGCCGACCAAGCTCTCGAGGCAAAGCTATGAGCCAGGAGCCGCAGCCCTCTTTAGCCGCTGATCGTCCGAGGCGCGCAAGCACCGCTCGCAACACGCCGGCTCCAGAGCCGCGGCCGGCCAACAAGAGGCCGAAGCGTCCCGCCCCAGGCGTTGTTAGTACCACGAACAGCGGCGGGAGCAGCGCTGTGGGCAAGCGCAAGGCGGCACCGCGGAAGAAGGCGCGGGCCAGAAAAGACAAGAGCGAGGTTGAGATGGAAGAGGTGGATGATGAAGGGAATCCCATTGATCCCAATGAACCACGGTACTGCGGCTGCAACCGAGTAAGCTTCGGCACCATGATTCAGTGCGACAATGTCGACGTAAGCGCCTCCTCAACCTCAACCAGACGTGCCACCAGAAACAAGCAACTAACCACCAAGCAGAACTGCAAGCAAGAATGGTTCCATCTAGAGTGCGTGGGATTGTCAGACATCCCGGCGCGGACAACCAAGTGGTATTGCCCCGACTGCCGGGTGCTACTTAATATTGGTGAAAAGGGGGAGGTCAGCGCTCGGGGCGTAAAGATGTAATAAACGGGTCCATCAATGGCGGCAAGGGTACAGGAGTTTTGAGGTGCATTATATCCCAAGGGAGTTTAGAGGGTATGCTTGTCCATGATTCATCTTGGGAGGATGATTGTGCGGAAATGTTTGTGTGATTTGGGTCAAATTGGATGGCGGTTGAAAGGGATACCCTTGATTATGTGCCAAATACGATTTTCGTTTCTGAAATGTACAGTGTAAGCTGGGGGATCATGATACAATCATTCCTCCAGTGGCCATGTTGAATCGCACCCATTGCTTGCTTGCTTGCTTGCTTTCCTTTCCCTCCAAGCCATCGCCTATACTGCTACTTGGCTATTTGATCAGCTCCACATCGGAAAGAGAAAAAAGAAAGGCTGCAGCAAGGATCCCGTGCAGGGTATCAGATCTACTAAAAAAATGATCTACTAGATCGACAGTGGTATGTCATGACAGGACGGCATCAAACCGATTATAGTCATAAATGCGACCTTGTACATGCTTTTAGTTTTAGACTAGTTCACGTGAAGACAACTGGCTAAACCTGCAACGGTCGTGACGCTCCTAGTTAGGTAGAGAGAGTTGGCAAGTTGGGTTCATGTGCCGCCCCTCCCTATGCCAACTCAACTGCCCCCACCAACTTGGTTCGGCTCAACTTGTCATTCCACTCGGACGGACAGTCTCATTCTCGCAAAGAAAATAACCACATTCACTTTTTAAAAAATAATTCGTTTAATGGAGCAGCTAGCGACCTTTTCCCTCCCATTTCATCCTCGGGTCCAGGGTGGGCAGGATGTCATGATGATGAGCGATGCACACGTACCACAACCGGTGGCAGACGACGTGCCGAGCACATACAAGCCCCAGTACCCGGAGCCGTTCCTCGGAGTGGAGGCGGGCCTGCGCAGCTTTTTTACGGAATTTTTCCAACTATCCGACAACCTGAGAGAAAACGAGCGATGGGTTCAGTCATTCACCCAAGACGCACACGTGCAGATGGGCGGTGACAGGGCGAGGGGCACAGAGGGTGAGCATGAAAAACTACAACGACTTTGTTGAGAGAGCCGGAAGGCGCTGTCCAAAGAGGGGTAGCCAGCAGCCCAACTAACACACCACGATTTGAACCTTGACAGAAATCCGCGCGCTTCGAGGCCGAATGTGGACCATGGTGCAGGATCGGAGGCACACCGTTTTCAAGGTGTTCCCCGGTCAGTTCCCCGGGGCGCAGGGCGAGCCAGAGTGCATGCTTCTCGGGACGACGAGCGTCAGAACGCGGGACGGAAGGACATTCGGGGCGTCTTGGTCAGCGCACGCAGCACTGAGGAGAGTGAATGGGGAGTGGAGGTTCTCGCGGTACCAGGTGTGGGCGCAAAATGATTACTAGCACGATGGCAATTGGGCGATGCAGGTCTTTTTTGGGGGGTTGGGTTTGTCAGCCAGATTCTAGCGTACGAAAAAAAAAGAAAAAAGTATCAGAGTGTGAGGCAAAGTCGCTCTGTCAGGCAAAGAAGAAGCATCGTGTGTCTCGTCCGTGGTGTCGGAGATGGTCGGGGCTTGGTGACGGCAGATCGGGACTGTACGTCATTGCCGGGCTGCGGGTGTCGAATGCGGGGCGCAGTGCTGTCTGGAGATGGCCCATGCGGGGAGGAGGGGGGGGGAGCATCCGATGGAGGTCCGATCATCAGCCGTCGCTGTCGAATGGAGGGACGCTTCGTTACCACGCTGGCTCGATACAGGGCGGGCGTAAGGGGAGGGAATAAATTTAGGACAGTCCCATTTCCCGTGGCTGGGCCAGGCTAACAACACCCGGGGGTCGTTGACAGGCTGGTGGCCGATGATCCTCTTTGGGGTCAACGGACAACGGCGCTTGAGTTCTCCATGTGGTGTGGCCGCCCACGTCCCGCCGAGAGAGAGAGAGAGAGAGAGGTGATGGGTGACGTCCGGGTGCTGGCCGGGTGCCACGGGTAGATGAAGATGAGCAGGGGGAGCTTTTTTCTCTCTCATTTCTTTCCATCATTATTGCTCAGTTCTTATCAATGACGACTAGATCTCTGTCTTGTCTTTTTCTCGCAAAATGAGAGGGCCAAGGAAGACGAATCAATGAATGGCCTAGGAGGCATGCCTCACCTGACCCACGGTCACGGTGCACACTTGGAGCATCAGGTGGCCGGGGGACGACATGATGGGTGGATGGAATCTTAAAAGGGCAAACCTGGATTCGGATACAGGCGCTACGGCTCTACTCTAAACTGAGCAAGTTACCCTCCCTTTCCACGAGTGTCTAGGGCCGTCGAAAACGGTCGGCGCCTCGTTGTCCACGCTCGGATAGTGGGAGGGGAGTAAGGGGGGGGGGGGGAGTAGAGCGAGGCCTTTTGGCACTATCTACAATCTACGTAAATTAAGGTGGGCGTGTGCTTCATGTCATGCACCAGGCGATAAACCCGATAGAAGATGGCCGACGGCGGAAGAAGAGGAACAAGAGCAAGAACAAGAGCAAGAGACAAAGGGCTGTTTGTCACGCACTCGGTTCCGGTCCCTTCCACCACTTCGAAACTCTCGCCCCTCCCCCCGCTTACAGCATAACACCCGGACGTATAATTGTCCCCGAGGCGACGAGAGGTGACCTGTCCGGGGCTGCTGCTGGGCCAGAGATTGGCATGCGCCCTTACCGCCTGGCGCGGGTGCGCAATGTCCTGCCTGCCTGATTTGTGCACGCAGAGGAGGGAGGGGAGAGGGAAAAGGAATTTCAATAGTGTTTTGATTAATGCCCGTTGGGATCCGAGATTGGAACGAAGTCGAGCCGTTTTTGGCTTCAATGTGCCTGGCATGAGGGACGCGGGCTGGCTGGGCTGGCTGAGCTTGGGATGCTAACTAAGCTGTGTAGATCCGGCTCGTCTCGACAGCTGTGAGCTGTGTGCTGTGTACTTTGTGCTACGTCGTCCCTGGCCCGGGCTGGCCTGGAAATGGCAATAACACGACCAAGGAAACATGTAGACGCAAATGGCATGTGTCACTTGGTCCGTCTGAGTGATGATGTCGGCTCAACCCCGCCGCTTCACCATTGCCTCATGCCTCTGTCTCTCCCACCCCCGTCGTCATGCCCTCACCTCGCCAGGTCCGGGGAGCGAGGCGACTGACGCCTAGGTACCAACTGTTATCGACTGGCCCGCCGCGTTATCGCTCCATGCACACCCCCCTGGGGCGGCCTTCTCCCTTCTCCCTCCTCCCCATCCCCTCAGCCGACCAGCCCTCCCCCACTGCAGCACCTCATTCCCAGCACCCGCGAGCCCACTGAGCCACCTGCCTGCTAGCGTCATCCAGGCCGCTCCAGCGGCGCATGTGGCCCCCCTGCCACGGTGGCCGGGAGGCAGAGAGAGCGTCGCTACCTGTCTCGTCGCTTGTCATGCCGGGCGCCGCCCACGTTCGCCGGCTCCCGCCAGTAACACAGAGGTACCCCAGCACACCTCTCTGGCTCTCTGGCTCTCTGGCTCCCTGGTGGGGAGCTTCCCTGTCCGCCGCCGCCCCCAGCCCAGGTGTCAGGGTACCTACGTCTACGTCTACACGATTGCATCCCGCGCCCGCGCCGCGCCTCGGGCTAGTAGGGCCCTGCGGTCCCCCTCCAGCTCTCAACACTCCCCCCCGTCGTCGCCTCGCATCCCATCCCATTCACTCATTGCTCTCCAACATCATCCCAAGACTGTGCACGACTATACGATACCAAGCTTCAAACCAGCGTCCTTCTCTTTCTCTAGATACATCTTCATTGTTATTTCCTTCACCACCCCATAGACAAACACAACCCCGCGACGAAGCTGGCTGCGCCGCTCCCAACAACACACCCCGCTCCTTGGTAACCTGCCTATCGGTACCTGCCACCACCTCCCTGAGGTGCTAATCAACGGAACCCCTCCGTCCCCTGTGCCATCACCGCTCGCTCGCTCGCTCCGTCATATCAAGCAATACCCAGACTCGACCCGAACGCGATTCAAATAATACACACCTCCTGCGTCACATCAGCTGCCCGAACCGGCGCCAGCTCTCCCTATTCTTTTATTCTTTTATTTCTCGCCCCTTTTTCTTTTCACATTTTTAATACCGTTTGCACGTTCTGCGGAAACGCGAACGCTTACAGGGGCAGGAAACTGCTCCGAACCGTCGCCCAAACACCAGCTGAATGCCCTGTACGTGGTACCTGCCGCCGGATCTTCGCCCCTCCACCCTCCACCTGCTCCCGCGCCGGTCCCTCATCCACCTCGGCTGCTCCATCAGAAGGGGGGAAAGCTAACCATGACTCTTCGAACAGCCTCCAAGAAGGACAGGAAGCATGCCAAAGAAAATGGCGGTATCGCCGCCGCCGTGACGAAGCAGACAGCTGGCAAGTTCGCGTGAGTCGACCCCTCGCGGCCTCGCCGCATGACTCTTCCCTTGTCACCCTAGTATAGTAGCACCTTGGCTGAACCCGCCCCAGGACCTCCAACAATAATACCAATCCCAACGCCAACGCAAGCGCTGGCGGCAGCGGCACGAACAGCACAAACTCCAAGAGCCCTGCCACCTCGACCGCTTCCTCGCCCCCGGTCGACACGCCAGAGATCAAGCCTTCTGCTGCACCCGACAATGTCAACCCCGCCGTCTCGCCTATGCTGGATGCTTTGTCCACCACACCGGTATCTGCGAGCACGGCGCCGAGCATGAACAACGACTGGGCCCGGAACGGCCTGGCCGGCTCGCCTGGCAACCTCATCAGCTTGATGGGCGAATCACCCCCGACCCAGCCCTCGTCCTACGAGGACCCAGGTCGACTCCATCACGGATGGGCCTCTCATGGCCGTTACATGAGCCCTTCGCCGGCCTCTCTTTCACCGCCAACCAACTTCCGGCGCCCCCTGAGCTTCCAGATGGAGGCGCAATATCAATCTCCAGACACCCCGCCCAGCATCTCCGGCGCCGCCCTCCGTCGAGGCTCTGTGAATTCGCCCTTCCCAGGTTCGCGCATGGGATCCCACCCGCCTCTCCCCCATCAGCCTCAGGCACACTTCTACGGTATCCCTGACATAGATCTCAATGTAACTCCCAACTCTGGAATCAAGGCTGGAGAGAGAGGCTACTTCTTCGGCTTCGACAAGCTCCCAGAGTGTCCCGGTTTCCCAGCCGGCCCCGCCAATGTCGTCATCACTGGATATGAGGGTGGCCTGGACGTTTACTCGGTGGGAAAGAGAGGCCTTGAGCCTGTCGGCAGTCTAAAGGGCCTCAGAGGCGGCGTCCATCATGCCAAAATCCTTCCCTGGACAGTCGACGGCGACAAAGAATCGCTCTTCCCTCTTGTGGCGGTAGTTCTGCACGGTCCTGTTCTGCCCTCGGTCTCGGACGGCCAGGACGACACCACAAGCCCCAATCCCGATGGCACTGTTAGTCCCCGGTCGGTTCTCTCCCACCAGGACGGCTTTCAAGGGCGACAAACCCAGCCGATTGACTCCTACCAAACCTCTGTGGAGATCTACTCGCTCAAGACGAACCAGAAGGTTGATGTGCTGCTCCAAGCGACCAAGATCCCCATCAACCCCGAGATTTCTGTGACGAACCCCATCTTTAGACCTCCCGCGCCAAGTGGCGCATTTACAATCAAGGCAGACGCTGGCACAATTGTCGTGTGCTCAGGTCTGACTGGCGAGTGTTGGGTGTACCTCCAGCTGCTGGAGGATCAAAACGGCCACCTCTTCACATGCGTTGGCAAGCTTTGGACTAGTCTTCAGCAGAGCTATCGCGGGGAAGTACCCGAGGAAGCTGAAAAGGCGCGCGCCTCGCCCGCTCCCCCCCGGCCAAACCCGCAAACCCCAATTCTCGCCCTCAACGGACGATGGATTGCTTACTGTCCCTCGACGCCCTCGTCCCAAATCTCCCTGAGGGCCCATGTGCCTCTGCCCATCCTGGGCAAGGCCCCGGGCCTGTCGAGCATCACCCCGCCACAGCTCCCCCAGAGCTCCGTGTCGGTCGACCTCCCCATCTCGGACAGCGTTGTCAACAAGATCATGCGCGAGACGACCCAGGAACTGATTCAAGGCGCCAAGTGGGTTGGACAGCAAGGCTTGCAGGCCTGGAACTCGTACTGGAATAAGTCGTCCAGCCCTCAATCACAGCCGCAGCAGGCTCGCTCGCCTCCTCAGCACTGGGTGGGCTCCCGGTCCCCTCACAGCGACCCGACCCAGTTCCCGCCTACCCACGGGTCATCTGGCCAGGCCATGATCAAAGAGCCTGGCCTCGTCTCGATTGTAGATGCCGAGACCCTGACGACGTCGTCCACAATCCACCCGCTGACAACCTTTGCGACACCGCTGGGATGCAGCTTCCTGTCGTTTAGTCCTTCATCTCTGTCCTTGTTCACCGCTAGCAGCAAAGGAGACGTTCAGACCGTGTGGGATCTCCTCCGCATCCAGTATACCCGATCGTCGCCGCTGCAGGCTACCGTCACCCCAAACACTAGCACGGGACCGTTGGTTCGACAGGTTGCCCAGTTTTCTCGCATGACCGTTGCACGGATTGTCGACGTTGCTTGGACCGAGGCACAGGGCGAGCGCATTGCAATGGTCACGGAGCGAGGTACTGTCCACCTGCTGGACATGCCATCGAGTGCATTCGTTTGGCCGGCTCCGCGCCGTCGCAAGGCCGCCCAGGAGAGCGGCGCTGCAACTCCTGAGCAACCCAACTCTGCGGTATCGATCGCTTCCGGCGCCTTTGGTGCCGCATACCAGGCGGCAAAGCCCTTTGTTACGCGCCCTCGTCGCAGTAGTGCAAATATCCCTGGTGTGACCGGCAACACGCTCAAGGACTCGGCAGCTATGGGCGGGCGAGTCATTGCTGCTAGCATCAGCAATTCGCTGGGTAAAACGGGCTCGGCTATTAACCAGCTTCGACACACAGGCGAGAACCGTGTGTCCCTGCCACCCAGCCCAAACCTGCCGTCTGCTTCATGTGTAGCTTGGATCAGAAGCCGCAGGCACCAGGCGCTGTTTGTGGTTGGTGACGGCCTCGTGCGAACATTTTCCTGCAAGACCCGTCGCTCTTCGGTACAGCACGGCAGACGGGTAACACGGGCGAGCCGATACCAAGACTTCAACGTGCCGACCCTGCCCAACGATCTTGTGGCGCCTGCGGTTCGACAAATGATGGATTTGGGAACGCCCGAGGAGATTCTCGACCTGTCTGACCGTGACATGGACGCAGGGAACACGCTGACGCTCAACTCTCGCCCGCGCATGGCCGCGGCGGAGCCGGCCATGGAATCCTCAATCCCTCAGGCCGAGATAGAATCGAGTGCGCCGTACCAGCCTTTCCACACTGATAGGAGGGTCACCCTGTGCGAGTACAGCCGGGGCACGGCGACCCAGCTGGAAGTGGTTTCGGCGATGCTGGCCGAGACCAGCTTGGAGGATGATGGACCATCCTCAAAGAAAAAGAAGAAGAAGGGGCAACCCACAGGAACTGGCACCTCTCGCGAGATGCCAAGCACAGGGGCCTGGGCGTTTGGCCAGGAAATCCCCGTTGTCCGACTTGATCTCGGACTGCCTCCGGTCATGGAGGAGGATTATGGCGGCTCCAACGATCACCTTGCTCTTCCCCAATCTGCCATGGAACGCGTGATGCAGTACGGGGACGAGGAGCAGATCGTGGTGACCACGCGAAGACGACGAGGGGCTCAAGGTAATGGCACGGGCGAGGATGGGTTCTTCGAAGACGATTGCGAGGTCCTCGACTTTGCGGACCAGCGAGTCTGAGAGGCCAAAGATGACAGAAGATGGATGAAGCGCTTGTAGGGAACTTTGGGGGATGTGTGTGTATTGCATGGCTTTACTCTCTCCTCTCTGGACTACCGGGAGATGATTGTTGATTTTGCTGGGGCCTTCTTTGCAACCCACCTGATTACGATTTGGTGGTTCATGCGAGGAGGCACTGATGGCTTGGTTCATGTTCACTTTCACTCTTCTTCGCTTCTAGGTCCCGCTGGAGTTGTCTGATTATGGGCTGTTGGACACGTTGCTTGTACGGGGAGACACACACTCTTTAGGACACAGCATTAGTTTAACCGGCCTGAAAGGCCCCATTAAATATAGAAACAGATTAGATACCCATTTCTCTGTAGCCAGCTCTTTTTGAATGTGCCGGGCGACGCATCGCGGGACTTGGCGTGAATGTCCATCCACCAGTCAATTGAGGTCTTAGGCTTGATTACACTGCGGTTCTTCCTGGGTCGAGCATGCCAGCCAGGGCCGCAACAATGGATAATACATGGTACATTTACCGACACCAACGACGGTCTAGTTCTTCTTCTTGGCAGCAGCCTTGGCAGCCTTCTTTCTGTTGCTTCGGATCATGACCATGCCGAGGAAGGATCCCACAACAGCGGAGCCCAGGAGTATGATGATGACGGGGATGCGAATGGCCCAGACGCGAGGAGGGAAGAAGTTCTGGAGCTGGTGGTCGGAATCGACAAAGGGCTGTGCGCCGGGTTAGCAAATGCGACAACAGAACAGGTGGCCGGGGGCGATTGCGCGCGCAAGGTCGGGACATGTGGTCGCATGCCAGTGTGCCACATGCATCGCGGGAGATTGCCAACGTACCATGAGAAGGGTCCAGATGGTGTAGTAGAGAAAGACGACGGAGGCGGCCACGAGCATGGCGAGGCCGACGAGTTTGTCCAACTGCAAGAAAAAAAGAATCAGTCAATCGGGTTGATCATGGAGAGAGAGAGAGGATTGGAATCGAGGGGCTCATTCAAGAACCGAGCGCGGGGAGCAAGTAGCTGCAGTGTAGAAGAGGCAGGGGAGAGGGGAGAAGAGCAATCAAAGGAGAGCGGGATTGCTTTACCATTGTCAAGAGTATGCGAGTCGAGTGAGTGTATGTGTCGAGAGGGTGAGGTGGCGGAAGAAAGGAGCGTGGGTTGGCGGCGGTGATGGGTTGATGTTTCGAACAGACTGTACTGTACAAGACCAAGGGTACCCTCCAGCCTGTCCAAAATTATTGGGGGACGCGGGTTTGGCTCAGGAGGTGCTACGTGTAGGGAGCTGCGAGCGCGGGCCCCTCCTGCATTGCGCGCCACAGGTGTGCGCCACATGCGATGTAAGTTTGAGGCGTAGTCTGGACCTCACTTATATTGCCCGACTTGTGCAAATTGTCATGAGCCATCGACGATTGGCAATGTAGATTCATTTCAGTCTTTCGGATCCATTTCTACATCTGTTGTTTCTAATACATCGGGATCTTCTGGAGCACGCAAGATGAGATGAAGTTTCATTGTCAATTCTTGCGTCTGACCTAGGCAGCATCTTATGAGGCTGGTGTCCCTATAGCGCCACACCTGCGCCACACCTGGGCAGTTGAGCTGTAGGATTAGCGTCCGTGCAACCAACTTTTTTTCCTTCCTGTCGCCTGGTCTACTGCTTCGCGACCACCCAGCCTTGAGCTACCACCATCAGCGACGGTGGGCAATGATGGTTTTGGCTGCCTCAACGACGACATAACCACTCCACCGTCATCGATCTACATCACCAGCGCCGATAATTCATCACAATGATGGCTTCCGCCGAGGTCGACATCCCCCGTCGCGAGCGCGACCGCGGCGCTCAGCGCGAAGGCGACTCGTACCGCCCCGCCAAGGCAGCGCGCTCTCGCTCACGAACGCCTCCTCCGGCCGCTCCCGTTCGCACCGAGGAGGAGAAGCAGGCCGCTGCAAAGGCCGAATATGAGAAGCTCCTGACTATGCGATCCGGCGGCACCTACATCCCCCCGGCTCGCCTGCGCGCCCTCCAGGCCCAGATCACCGACAAGACGAGCAAGGAGTATCAGCGCATGGCTTGGGAGGCGCTCAAGAAGAGTATCAACGGTCTCATCAACAAGGTCAACACTGCCAATATCAAGCACATTGTTCCCGAGCTGTTCGGCGAGAACCTCATCCGTGGCCGCGGTCTCTTCTGCCGTTCCATCATGAAGGCCCAGGCAGCCAGTCTGCCCTTTACTCCCATCTACGCCGCCATGGCTGCCATTGTCAACACCAAGCTGCCCCAGGTTGGCGAGCTTCTCATCAAGCGCCTCGTTATGCAGTTCCGCAAAGGCTTCAAGCGAAACGACAAGGCCGTGTGCCTCTCCTCGACGACCTTCCTCGCCCACCTCATCAACCAGCAGGTTCAGTATGAGATGCTGGCCGGCCAGATCCTGCTCTTGCTCCTGCACAAGCCCACAGATGACGGCGTCGAGGTTGCGGTCGGATTTTGCCGCGAGGTTGGACAGTACCTGGAGGAGATGCAGCCATCCATCGCCATGGCAGTCTTTGACCAGTTCCGAAACATTCTCCACGAGGCCGACATCGACAAGCGAACACAGTACATGATCGAGGTCCTGTTCCAGGTGCGCAAGGACAAGTTCAAGGATAATCCGGCGGTGAAGGAGGAGCTGGATCTCGTTGAAGAGGAGGACCAGATTACCCACAAGGTCGAGCTTGACGGAGAAGTCGATGTGGAGGACAGGTTGAACATCTTCAAGTTTGACCCCGAGTGGGAGGAAAATGAGGAGCGTTACAAGAAGCTCAAGGCCGAGATCCTTGGCGAGGGCAGCGACTATGATGACGACGAAGACGACGAGGACGAGAGCTCCGACGAGGAGGAGGAAGACCAGGAGACCAAGGCAGTCGAGATCAAGGACCAAACCAACGCCGACTTGGTCAACTTGCGACGAAAAATCTACCTCACCATCATGTCTAGCGCAGACCCCGAGGAAGCTGTCCACAAGCTGATGAAGATCAATCTTCCAGCGGGCCAAGAGCCAGAGCTCCCATCCATGATTGTCGAGTGTTGCTCCCAGGAAAAGACATACACCAAGTTTTTCGGCTTAATTGGCGAGCGCTTCTCCAAGATCAACCGCTTATGGTGCGATCTCTTCGAGCAGGCCTTTGCCAAGTACTACGACACCATTCACCGCTACGAGAACAACAAGCTGCGCAACATTGCAATGCTGTTTGGCCACATGTTTGCTTCGGATGCTCTGGGCTGGCACTGCCTCTCCGTTATCCACCTCAACGAAGACGAGACAACATCCAGCAGTCGTATCTTCATCAAGATTCTTATCCAGAATATTGCTGAAGAGATCGGCATGCCCAAACTGAGGGCAAGGATGTCAGATGAGACGCTGAGACCCAACCTCGAGGGTCTATTCCCCAAGGACAACCCTCGCAACATCCGGTTCTCCATCAACTACTTTACCAGTATTGGTATGGGTGCTCTCACCGAAGAAATGCGAGAGTATCTCCAGAACATGCCGAAGCCAGCGCTTCCAGCTCCTCCGGCTGCCGATTCGGACTCCGATTCCGTGTCAAGCTACTCCTCTTACACTGGTTCATCTTATTCTCGTTCACGATCGAGATCACGAACGCCCCGAAAGGATGGCGGTCGTGGGCGATCCATGTCGCGAACGCCCTCGCGAAGGGGACGCGCCCGCTCCTACAGCTCATCGCGATCCAGGTCAAGATCTAGGTCCTATTCTAGATCTGTTTCAGACCGCGTGCGTGGTGGCTCTCGCTCAGCCAGCCCTCGACGAGCACGTCGCTACAGCAGCGGCAGCGCCTCGAGGTCTCCAGCAGCCCGCAGCGGACGTGGAAGGTCGCGAAGCGCATCGTATTCATCTCGAAGCCGATCGCGCACCCCTCCGCCCCGACGTGGCCGCGCTCGCAGTGGGTCCTATGATTCACAAAGTCGATCGCCCTCGCCAGCTCCCAAGAAGCGGCGCATGCGATCGCGAAGTGGTTCGTACGATTCTCGGTCTCCATCTCCTGTAAGGGGACGGGACAAATCCCCAGCTGAGCCTCCTCGACGTGGACGGGCCGGTCCAGGCTCAGGCCCGGCCCCGGGCCCACAGCGACGAAACAGCTCTTCAGTCAGCAGCGGCCCCCGAGGCAAGCCCAAGCAGTACAGTCGCTCACCGTCGTATGACTCTCGGTCTCCACCGCCGGCCAGAAATGGTGGACGGCGGGACTCTGCCTCGCGATCGCGAAGCCCTTCGGCTCGCGGAGATGGAAGGTCACCAAGCCCCGTGCCTGCCAAGAGGAGACGGTACAGTGATAGCGTGTCGCGATCGCCGCCCCCAGTGAAACGCGGTCGACGAGGCAGCTAGGCGATTTGAACGGGATATGAAATAGGGGAGCGCTCAGGAGGGTTGGGAATGGCTTGTTATTTACCTTACCTAGATTGGGTCTGTTGGGCAATGGTGGGAGTTTGTAATACCAGCGAGGATTTGACAAAATAAAGATGAAAAGCTGCTCATGCCCATTTATTTTGGCCTCTTGGTGATGTCTCACCTCTCCGATGCCCGATCATTGCCATTCTAGATGAGATGCAAAGTGTGTTTTTGTCATGATGCGGTGGCAGGTGTTGAGAAAAGGATGTTGGAATATTGTTCGAGGGACCCATCGTTGTTGCTCGTTGTAGATGATATGGATCATGCCAGTTTCCTTATGTATGTGAATTAGATGTCTGTCTGTCAAGCTGAAAAGCAATTTGGCGCAGTGGAAGCGCGGTATGTGTTCCTAATAAATATTGGCCCTGTCTGTCAAACTAACTTGTCTCAGCCGGGCTCATAACCCGGAGGTCGCACGATCGAAACGTGCAATTGCTAGCACATATTTTTTTTTTTCATGTTTGGACATGAATACCTTTTATCTTTCTTTTTTGATATGAAAGTGTTGTTCGTTTTGGTCATTCTCTTGGTTTTCCTGTTGTCATCGCGGCCACGTCAAGGGCGGCAAACCGAGGAGTCATGTGGACGTCAGTAAATACCCATGGATGACGATAACGGCCTCCCGCAGGCAGCATGGACCATCGATTGGATGCCTAATTCTCTTGGCTCGCGAGAGCGCTGCAGCGTGGTCCAAAGGCGGGTTGGGGATGGGCCTGCTGTATGTTGGCTGCCGTGTGTTTCACCTCAGCGGGCGCCGTGGTTGGCCTCCCGCATGAGTAGTGCCATATAGATAAAAAGCTGAGCGGCAATGCTTACTGCAGGATCTACACCAATATTCACAATTCCATTACACAATGCGTATTATTCTCACAATTTTTTCGCGGTCAGTGCTGCCCTGATAGCTTTTCCTATCGGGCTTGGTCTGTCTGCATCAGCTTGGATTTGGATCGGCGGGTGTTGGCAAGGGTTGGCAATATTCGGTCAAGGTGCACACCATACTGATGTGATTATAGGTATAGTTTCCTGGAGCCCTCAAAAAAGTATTGGACATGTCCCACCAAACTCGGCATTCTCTCAATTGACGAGCTTGGGGGCAACCGGAGCAGGACGACGGTTCGTGCGTCTTTCTGGCATAGCCTTGGCAATGACGGCGGCGGCAGTTGCGGTATTCTGCTAGGAGGATAGATAGCCCATGCAGCTAGCCGAGGCAACTGAGGTTTGAGAGCTGCAACATGGTATTATGTGGTGTGCTAGCAGCAAAAGACGGTTATTGAAATATGCTAAAACGGGACAACCATAAACCCACCTCTATAGATATCCCAATACCAGGACTAGCTAATACTATCCCTATCTCGCTTGATGCTTCGCCTTGAAAAATTGAGGCCCTGTTGGCCCTCTTTTTGGGCCCGGCTGTTGGTTGGCTGGCAGGCGACCAGGTTGGCGGCCGGCTGTCACCCAAGTGTACAAAAGGGTGCCACGGCCACATTCGCATGAGGGGCAGGCTCCCAGCTTACCATTCACATGTTTGCAGTGCACCAATGATGCAACCAAATCAGCTCTCGTCTTATTTAACAGCCGCCGGCAATAAAAGTAGCCGTGCGCTTGCGCTCTTTCGCAAACAACTGCAGCCTGACCAACAACAGTCAAGAGGCACAGAAGCCAGCATGGATCCCGACGATAGCGTGGACGATATACCGTCAGACTCCCTCTCCATGTCCTCAGAGATGCCTGAGCAAGACGACACTCCCGCACCGCGCGGTCAGGACCAACAGAGGGGCAGCTACCTGGGCAAAGTGAGAGAGAGAGCGCAATGCAAGACGAGGCACTGGATTACAGTTGACTGACGTATTGACTATACACACACAAAAGGCCTACGAGTGGGCCAATGCGCATCCCGTCCAGGCTGCGACCTTTGGAACCCTTGGCGCCATCGCCGCGGTCCCGGCCATCGTGGCGGGACCAGCTCTCGCTGCGGCAGGCTTTGGGGCAAATGGTATAGTTGCAGGTTCGTTGTTCCACCCGCGAGACCAACAACCCCGCACGCTTTCAAACGCTGACCATGCTTGTTTGCACAGGCTCCGCCGCTGCAGGTGCGCAGAGCGGCATCGGAAGCGTCGTGGCGCCCAGCCTGTTTGCGACGCTGCAAAGCGCCGGGGCGGGCGGGTACGGCGTGGCAGCCGCTCACTCTGCCATCTCTGCGGTCGCCGCGGGGACGGGCAGCGTCGGGGCAGCCCTCTCGTGGCTGACGGGAAGGAGAAGCAACAGCAACGACAACAGCAGCGCTGGAGCAGACTCAGGCGACGGAGGAGAGGGCGGCGGGCCGGGGGATGGGCCTGGAGGCGGCGGCGCCGAAAAGGCCCGGCCTGGGAATCAGGACGACGGCCCGCACGGCTATGCTGACAAGCCCAAGGTCGAGGCTGAAGGTGCTTCTAGACCTGAGCGCAACCTCAAGGCTCACCTGTGACATTGGCATGGTTTTGTCTGTTTGTCTCGGAGGCGGAGCGGGCCCAGCTCCGGATGTGGGGCGGGCAGCCGGGGAAAACAATGGGGCGGCCCGTTGGCAGGTGTCGGGCAGTGTAAAGAGCAGTCAGTGACTGGCAGGTGTAGGCAACAAAGATCAAACTCTACAAACTATGATATTCCCGCCTTCTTCTTCTTTGTCCACTTGCATGAACCTGGTGGCAGCCTGAAGAGCGGCCCGACGTAGTGGCGAAGCCGGCTGCATGCTATGCGACCCGCGGTTGGCCCTCTGCTACCAACAGTCTGGCGCGTTGACGCACCTGCACAGCTGCTCCTCTTCTGAAAATGGCGAGCCGGATCCAATGGCCTCGATCCATGCCCATAAAAGCTACAATATCCACGGGCCTATTCCCAGCCTCTTGCCTCCTCACAGCCCTCACCTCGCAACCTCCCTTCTCTTCTTTTAGGGCTTCCATTCCGCACCTCTACACGCTCCATCCATTTATCACTCTATCCAGCATGGGTTCCGCAAAGAAGAAGAGCGCCTCGAAAAACAAGACGGCTGCCGAAGCAGGCGAAAACCTGCGCCGTCAGTACGAGAAGGATGGTACTTGCTCCCAGGGCGACAAGTGCAAGTGTGCCCACCGCCAGGGCACTTCATCATCGTCTTCGCATTCGTCAATCAGCCACGAAGAACACGCTGCCGGGGTTTCCCTCGAGCCCATAGATGCCTTCTTTGCCGACTACCCGACCTTTGACTTCCAGCGAAACGCCCCCTTCTGGGACGAGTTCCGCCGTCTGATGCGGCACATGTCGTGGGGCGGCAAGAAGAACGAGTGGAAGCGCGAGGATGCAAAGGAGCGGTTCAAGATGGCCATGGTGGAGCAGTTCAACCACGTCTACGGCACCGACGACCGAAGCCTCGAGGCCTGGCAGAGGCTGTGCCGTGTCGTCGGTGTCGGCGAGCCGACCACGCTGAAAGAGGCCCGAGAGGTATGTCTCTATCCGTTTCCCATCCGGCCGTGATACCACAGACACAGGAAGAGAGGAACGAACTAACCCAGGGGAATACACTAGCTTGTGCAACGCACACACGTGAACCTCTGCGACTTGACTGAGCACCCAACCACGGGCACAAAAGTCAAGATATTCCCTTCGCTCCGCGCGCTTCGGGAATACACCATCGGCACCCGCAAGTACTTCCCAAAGGAGGAAGCAAAGGCGGGCGGCCTTCTCAAGAAGCTTCTTCGCGAAATACGTCACATCTCGCTCCCAAGCAAGCAGCAGTCGCTGCCGGATCATCAAGAGGGGCAATCAAAGAAAGCAAAGAAGAAGAAGAATAAGTCGAGCCAGCAGGAGCCAAGCAAGACTCTTAAGAGAACCGACTCTGGCGTCCATTTGGGCGATTCGGTTTCGCCCAGCCGCACAAAACATGACGGCTCCAGAGTCGAGAGATCTCTAGCAATCAGGACAATAGCCACGCCATTTGTTCAACATCAGTAAACTAGACCAAATCATTATGGTCCATCTTTCGTCCCCCCCCCCCCTCACTAGTTTAAAACAAAATTCACACATCAGTGTCAGCATCGGCAGCATATCACCATCATTGCAGTTTTCGACTTTTCTCATGGCATTTCAGTGGCAACGCTTCCGCATTTCATCATTCTTACAAATCGAAAATGCTTACTTGATTTGCATTTCCACCCCTCTCACTTACAACCGAGGCAATGTGTATGCAGCAACAAGCTCTTGCAGGTATCATCAAATGGGATATTGATCAAGGAGAGCTCAAACAGTCGTGTATGGTATCAAACGGGGGCGGGGGGAGCTTGATTTCTTTTTTATTTGTATGAGCAACGGTTTCTAGATGCTGTTTATATGCAACCCTTAAGGGACACTGTGAAATGTCTATAACGTCTATCCATGACCATTCATCCATTCGATTTGGGTATTGACCCTTTTTTTTTTCGTTCTCTCATGCGTCCTCAGCCTCGCTTCATGCTTTGGTGCCCTCATCCTTCTTGTCTTCCTCCTTCTTAGCGTCATCCTTCTTGGCGTCATCCTTGTCGGCGGCCACCTTTTCCCTATCCTTCTTCTTGAGCGAGACAGCCCCCTTCTTCAGCGCCTCGCTCGGCAGCGGCCGGATGATGGGCTGCGTAACCCACCAGGGCCGCCCGCAGCGCGCCATGGTGCCCGCGGAGCTGACGTCCTCTGGCAGGTCTTCGCCCTCGCGCGGTGGCACGGCCACACTTGCACCATCGGTGCGCTCGTATTCCAGGAGGCCTTCCGCAACCTTGCGTTCCACTTCCAGGAGAATGCGCTCATACGAATCAATGTCTCCCGCGCGGCTCTTGGCCAGCATGTCTCGCACGTCGGTGTGCTTGGAGACAAAGTGTCTGAGAAGGTGGAAGAGGTGAGGCTGCACGGCTCCCATGTTGGGCCCTTGGTCTTGCTTCTTTCCCGAGACCTTTCTCTTCTTCGCCGCCGGCTCCTCTTCCCCGTCCTCTCCTTCCGTAATCCAGGCAGTGTCGTCGCCCGGCATAAACAGCGGTCGTCGTTCCGGGGGCGTGCTCCCGAGAGCGTGTTCGTGAAGAATATTGATATAGCGCCGGAAGACGGCGTCAACTCTCCAGCCCCCGTTCCCATCCTTTCCTCTCCAGTACTCCCGGCCTTCCTCTCCCACGGGAGGGGGCTTCGCAAAAATGGCGGGATCGCTCAGATTGCCCTCGGCGCTCATTATACCGTCCGCCCCTGTCGCTTCCAAGCACCTTTCCAGATCGCCATGCTGAAGAATGTTGCCGTTGGCGAAAATGACTGTCTCGGCTGGCAGGCTGTCTCGCAAAAATCTAATCATCTTCCAGTCGGCCAGGCCAGTGAGATGGCCCTTCATCTCTCTTCTTCGTCCATGGACGGTCAGAATCGAAGCCCCTGCGCTCAGCACCTTCTTCGCGTATGCAAGCGTCTCCTCCTTGGTTTCTAGGATTCTAATCTTGGCCGTCACTGGCACAGGGAGCTCCTTGTGGAGAGTGTTGATTAGCCGAAAGATGAGATCCTGGTCCTCCTGGAGGAATGCGCCATAGTGGCCCTTGCGTGCGATTCCTTGAGGGCAGCCAAGGTTGAGATCCACAGCATCGCAATAGGGAGCAACCTGCTTCGCCGCAGACAGCAGGGCAGCAGGGTCGTTGGCGCAGAATTGCACAAAGAGGGGCCGGTCGATGGAGGGATTGCCATCTAACCAGGGCTTCGAGCTGTCGGCATGGGCAGGCTGGAAGTGCCCCTTTCGATATTTCTCCTCTTCAGAATACAAGCGAGCGTGGAACATGGGGGTATAGGCGAGGAGACTGGATTGTTCAGTTGGGGAGAGGAATGACCGTGTGAGCATTCGCCAAGCCTACGAGAATCACGGCAGTGAGCACAAGATTGAAGCATGGCGCAAGGAGCGAAGGGTTTCATACAAACTCAGACTGGTCTACCATTGGAGCTACGATAAACTTTGGGCTGCCGATGCTCTCGTAAAAGGCCCTCCCATGCAACTTGTCTGCCTGCTCCACCGCGGGGCTCTGGTTGTCGGACGTCATGGTGCTTGATCGCCTTGCGGAAAAGGTCGACCGCGAGAATCGAATCGTCGATCGGGGCCCCGGAAGCGACCGGAGCCAGGCTTTCCGAACCAAACGCTCCAGGCTGGCGGTACGATATAAGTTAGATACGCAGCCACCGTCAAGTTCGCTTCAACGTGGTGGGCTAGAAAGGCGTTGCAGAAGAAGGAAAAAAAAAAAAAAAAAAAGTCTAGAATCCAAGCCACGAGCCTCGCCCGCAACGGCAAGTGGGCGCAAGGCTGAGGCTATGTGGCTAGAAACGCGGGGTCAGGGTGGGGGCCTCTTCAAAGGCCTAATGTGGCGTTTCACCAGCCTCGTCAGGGACCAAGCATGTACCGATACTTGTGCCTCTACCTGTCCCTGGTCCCAACTTTGACGAGCCCTGACACACATAGTGGCGGCCGACCAAGCCAACCGTGCAGGCCCCAAATTAGCCCAAATTGGCTCCAATTCCCCATCAGGGGTACCGGCTCGCCTCATTTGATGCTGTTGTCCGAGCAATTGGTCATCTCTTGCTCATTTCATTCTCAGTCCGTGTCACGACGTGTGCGCAAGTTATGAGGCCAACCAAGTATGATTAGTCTAGAGCACGTCCAAGGCAATGCTGGAGCATCTCACTTATTTACTAGTCCGGCTATAGAGACATCCCACAACATAGAAAAAAAGATATAGGAAAATGATGAGCATCGAATCGCATCGCCTCCTCCAATTCCACCCAGCCCATGAGTTCCGTCAGTTCAGAAAACATTCGTCCATCTTGTTCAGCCCGCCCGGTATTCGTCCTGTGTAAGAAACTGCCGTGTCCTGTAACAAGTGGCGCCATAACTCCCATCTGACGAGGAAATGGCCAGCTCATGGAGAGAGCTACCAGCCGCGCCTAGCCACGTCACCTCCATCTCATTAGGCTTTGTAGTGTCCAGCTCCGAGCCCTAGCCCCTCAGGTTCCCTGGTTCTGTTGCAAAAAAAAAAAAAAATTAAATGTATGACTCTTTGGTCTAAATCCACGTGACATGTAGAGAGTGGTAAAGTGACAAACGCCCTCGACACCTTACTATGCTGTTCCCTGAACGCCTCAAGCAGTGAATATGGTCGAATACATGACTTTGGGCCTCGCGGCCTGTCATCAAGGAAATGAAACATGGTATGACAGGATGTGTAGTGTAAGAATATAGGCATTGCCATCATCAGAAAAAGTGCGTGTAGATCTTCGAGGTTTCGTGCACCTCCATTTCCTATAATTGAATTAGTTTTACGATTTTTTGGTCAAGGATGCGACACCAACTAACCATCTTGAAAGAGTTCAGTTCCTCCTTGATTTGTTGTGCCAACATGGGAGTAAGACGATTGCAGGTGGCCACCTCACCGCGTCGGTCGTACTCCTGGCTTGGCCAAGTGTCGTAGAAGACGATACGGGGAGAGAATGTCGCATTTCGTTTGACAGTACCATGAGGGGTGTTGGGGGCACTCTTGGAGTCTTGGCGCAGCCGAAGGGCTGTCATAAAGTAGTCTTCGCTGCCGATGGCAATGGATCCGGTTCTGCGGTGACCTTGAGCTTCATCGTTGGGTGTGCTTGGGGCACTCGAGTTGGGCGAGTCATTCATGGCAGGAACACTGGGGAGATCCAGCCCAGGGGATGCATCAGCTGGACGAGTAGAAGGACTAGACGAGCCGGGACCTGGATGCTCTGTTAGTAAACAGTCATTAGGCAAATAATCACGCAACGTACGCTTCAAAATTCCCTTGCGGACAGCCGCAAGAACTTCAGCACGCTCCTTATCGCCACCAACAATACTCTTGCGCGAGTTGGAATTATCTGTACCGGAGCTCCCCAGGCGCTCATTGATCTCGGCCCCAAGATTAGTATCAATCGAGTTGCGCTCAAGGCGTGGGAAGGTGTCTGAGGATTTCGGTTCTGCAGCGACATTGACGCGCTGGGTCTCAGCCTCCACTGTGATCATGGACACCTCGGCTTGGCTCGCTTCCGGAATAGGACCATCGGCAGCCGGGACACCAACCACGGACTTGGGCCGGAAGAGCCCAACCAACGACCGCGTGCTCTTCTTCATCCCACGGCCCATCTTACGAATCATGATAGAAGCTGACGAGGCCGTAGATGAGATGGAGAGGTTGTCAGTCGAACCGCCGAAAAAGCGGCCGCCATAGATGCTGTGTCCCAGTCCAGATGCCTCCTGTTGTTCGGCGATCCGGGCCTGCTCAGCATCATACGCCTCCTCTGCTGTCGGCTCCTTGTGCAACTTCGCGGGCTCATTCTTGTCGTCGGTTTCAGGCTCGGCAGCCTTCTTGAAATCCGCAGCACTGCCGAAAGAAAAGGCACGGCGAAGCCTCGAAGTCTTGTTCTTCCCCTTGCGCCCCTTCTGATTAATAGCAGCCAGCTGCCTCGCTGCCGGAGACTCCAGGTTGCTTGGGTTTGTAGGAGTGCCTTTGTCAGCGACGTCGTTGGCCATTGTAGCGGGCCTGGACAGAGGTGAGGGATTGATTGTGCGCTTGGTCGCATCGGAAGATGAGCCTCGTGCCGGGACGTTCACCGACTTGGCGTGATCTTGCTTGGTTGCAGTTTCGTCAGAAGAGGAAGAGGGGTTGCCGGGGGGAGCCGACCCATTACGGTTGGCAGCCTGCATCAATCCTTGTTAGCGAAGAGACTTGAGCCAGCATGGCCCGATTGGGCAATGCATGGGTAGTATGAACTTACCGAAGATGGTCGAGACTGGCTGCTGCGGCTCGAAACTACACTTTCGGAGCTGCCGCTACGAGTGTGAGGTGAAGGATTCGAAACAACTCTAAGCGCTCTGGAATCCTTTTCCACCGGCTTATCGTTTTTAGGAGGAACGCTAGGCTTGGGCGGCTCAAAGGTTTCCCTTGAGTGCATACTTCGTCGACGGAACCGCTTTGCATCCTCTGAAAGGTTGGCAGGGTAAACGTGCATGTCATCCTTGGAGGTTCCCGGCACCGCTCCGTAAAAACTATTTGGCCGATTAGGCACAGCTGATCGCTGAAGGTTTGGTCCATTGTACAACTGAACAGCGGGCAGCATTCCGTTGTTACCGGGAAGGCCCGTGCTCTGCGAGCGACCATGTTGGTTCTGCTGGTTCTGCTGGTTCTGCTGGTTCTGCTGAGCCTGCTGAGGATTGGCTGTCCGCCTGTACCTGTCCGGAGCCGTCTTTGATTGATTCGAGGAGCCGGGTGATGGCTGGGAGGAGCCGCCGAGATATGCGGACTGGGGTCGAGGAGCGGGCACAATGTTTCGAGCGGGAGGAAGAGCAGAGTCATCACGCGAGCCGCTCTGCCCTAGGCCCATTGAAAGGTTCGTCATCGAAGCGCTGTACTGGCGCATGCCTTGGCTCGCGTTGGCGTGATAGCTTCGGGCGTTCTGTTGGGCGTGTGGTTGCCAAGCCTGGGCTTGGTTCAACGTTGGGGTGCTCGTGAAAGCGTAAGGTTGGACGGGAACGGAACTTCCACGATAACCCGGAGCGCTCACGCCATAAGGCGATCGAGGGGCCTGGGAAGACCCGGCCATGTACGGATGGTTGGACTGGCCCTGGTTCTGCATCATAGTTGTAGAGGTTTGTCGTGTCTGGATCATCGTCGTTGTACCAGTTTGCGGAGGGTAGTTCTGGACAAGCGCAGCCATAATTCGAATGGAATCCGCGGTCTGTGTATGGGCTGTCAACAACAATCTCTGCAACGCAATTCGTGACTAGATTCTTGTCGTCGTTCGGGGATGTTCGTAGAGACAAAGAGGAACAGTCGTTGGGCAAAATATTATGAAAGGCAAACAACAACTACAGGAGCAAAAAAAAAATGTTAGTTCACGATTCGTTCAGCGAGTTCTGTTATGCAATTTCAATCCCTCGCTTGAGTGATTCAAGATAGGAAACAGTCGAATTAGAAGTCTTTCGGGCGGTACACAGTGTTGCCGTCAAAAGATTTCCCCTGATGCTTGCAGGTGGAGTCGAGGCTGAGCTGGGACTGACTTTTTTTTGTTTTGTTTTGTTTTGTTTTGGGTGATTTATTCGAACGAGCAAGAAAAGAAAATAGCGATCGTGAAGGCGTTGGAGTCCAAGGACGCCAGCGGCCAAAGACAGGAACGAGTGTTATGTCAAACCAAAAAAAGTCGACTCGATTTAGCCGTGGGCAAGGTTCGATTCGACTAGCGACGGTTGTAAAGAGGATTGATGGGGCGACGATCAAGAGTCACAGCAGACACCTTGAGTCTCGGCCTAGAGATGGCAGGACATGGGAAATTCGTCGACGTTCGATCGAGTGACGGGGAAACGAAGAAAAAGAAAGTATTACGGGCTCGGAGGAGAGAATCGAGCACGGCGGGCGGACAGACTTCCGGTGATGGACGTTGTCACGGGTTGTTTGGAAGGAACAGAGGCAAGTGACGAACGAATGCAAATGCAACGGGGCAAGACGTTGAAAATGACGAATATGTGCGACGCAATGCAATGCTCACGTTTAGTCAGAGAAATCTGGACGGGTCGGGTTCGGCGTCCAGAGGGTTTTGGGAATCGTGGAGGGCGAAGAAAGGGGGGCACGGCAGATGGGCTGCAACCAAAAGCAGGAGATACGGGGCGTCTAGGCGTGAAGGGGGGCTGAGGCGAGGGAGGACGGAGGACGGCGATGGCGAAGGCGAAGGCGATGTCGTGAGCGAAGGGGAGGAAGGAAAAGGAGAAAGGGGAAAACGAGTAAGAACAATAAGAGGATTGGGAGAGAAGGTGGTGATGGAGGTGCGTGTAGTGTCGGAGACAGCGGTGGTGGTAGGTTTGGGAGAAGAAACGGCCAGGCCCTGACTTGAGTCTCCTGGCCCGGCGCCAGCAACACGTCCCGTCGCCGTGAGTGGCTCTGGGCTCTGGGCACTGGGCACAGGCGCACCAAGCAGGGGGGGGGGGGGGGGGGTACGTACCGCCGTTACCCACCTTTTCTGGCTGACGCTGGAGGGACGGGAGAGGCACATGTACTGTACCTGTACAGGCGACGGGGCGCGTACCTTAGTCAGAAGGTACTGTACATTCAATGCAATCTGCTTCACGAGATGCTCCGTCCAGCGACCAGCAGGAGTGGGGCCCGCGAGACACCGCCTTAGACATCCACCAGTCAATGGCTCGCTCGCCCCCTAAACCGTCCGCTTCGCAGTGGGGCGGCCTTCTGTTGTTAGGGGGCCACGCCCGCAGGACGCCCCGAAATGGAACTCGGCGGCGTGCAGAAGCCATCCCCTCGAGCGCATACAGATTGCCGTCAGAGGGGAAAGGAAGGAAAATAGACGGCATGGCAAAGCAAGGCTGCATATCATGGCACGGCTGCCATGCTATCCCATGCCATGCAAAGCCATGCAACGCCTTATCCACACTCCAGTGTTCTGCACATGGCCATGTTTCTGCGATCCATGCAATGCGGCTGCACTGCATTCATGTGCAGTACACAGGGAGATGACCAAGTGACGACATAATAAACCAGCCCAGGAACTATTGACAATCCAAGCCCGGTACAGGTACAAGCGTCGATTGTGCACCGGTCCAGGGACCTCACTAGAACATTTTGCTGCCAAGCAGCGCAATGGGCGATTGGCAGCACGTTCCCACACGCTCCCACACGCTCCCACACACGCCTCGCCGCCCTCTTTTTCTCACTGGACTGGACTGGTGCAGCACACCACCAGTCCCTCACACGCCCACCAAACACGAGGTTTGCCTGTGGTGCCATCCTGGCAAGTCCCCAGGATTCCCCAAGACGATTCTTGTTCCTAAAAGGAGCCAGTCCAAGGAGCCCTGGGCGGGTCGCGTTGATGCTACCGGGGACCGCACAGTCGCCATTGGCCTGACGCTGCCCATGGCATTGAACGAGCCTGCGCTAGACAAGGGAGATCTTCCATGGGGGAATTAGGCCACTAAGTCAACCTCTCCGTCATAGCGAGATGGTAAGCTTTTTGGACGGCCAAGTTCCAGATCAACCGTTGACTGAATGACCCAGTTCGGGGTCCTACTGCTCATCGCTTTGCGCGCCATCATTTGCCCCAATTGTCCTGAGCTTAAACGTTGAAGATCTTCGCCTCAGCGCCCACCCCGTTTTACCTTTTGTGGACGCCAGTGCCGCCATTGTTGACCCTGGGCATTTCAGCTCGCCGTTTGACGAAACGATGGCTTCAGTGCCGTTGTCTGAAAGCCAAATCCATCCATCCCGCCTGCGCCGCTTGGCTTTTCTGGTGCCCAGACCAACGCCAGGGTGCCAACGCTTCGATTTTACCAATTGCCACACCAGTCATGTACCCAGCTAGAGTCCCTGCTCACCTACGGATGCGCCTACCGAAAGGCCAGGCAAGGGATCCAAGTGGAGCCGACTCCCTCACTTGGTACATGCAACTGTCCCTCCTTTGGGAAGAGGTGCCAGGACTCAGACAAAAAAGAGCGAGGAGCCCACCAGACACGGGCAACCGGCGGGTGGTGATGTCGGTCACCCGTTGCTAAGCACCAGGACCCAGCCGAAGCGCAAATGCCTTACCCCATCCAAATGCGGTCCCGTACTCGTTCTATAAGCAATACGATACCCCATGCTTTAGCCTCGCCGCGACGCGCCTAGGGCTCGCGCATTGAGGCCTCTCTCCCTATTCTCCCCCTCCTTCGGCAGTGCGTTTCTGCGTAGTAAAGGTCGCCTGCGTGAAAAAAAAGACGTATGAGATGAGGGTTTAAGCATCAGAACCCTTCTCAGACTCAATTCGCAAGGTGTCGGTCGATCACTGGCAGGCCCCGGAATTCAGCGCTCTTTGCGCCATCGCTGTCACCCAAGACGGCACCACCCAGCGGTTCGTACCAGTACATGGCAAGATCCTGCCCATGATGCTTGCACCTCGTCAGCGCGAGTGCTGGATCGGCCCTACGAACTAGCCCCCCAGAATAACCCAGGAGATTGTCCTTATTCCCAAGAAGGACGAACCCTCCAGGGAGTGGCCCGTAGAAGACACCAACCCGACTAGGTCGCATGGCCCCCATGAGATCGAAATCAAATTGGTCCCTGCCTCCTGCATCATCTGGCCAGGGCTGTGGCTTGCCGGCACGTCTCTTTACCCCTAGCCTCGAACATGGGCGCGGCACTGAATCATCTGCCTCCGTCCTGAAGTCGAATCGAGACGATGCCAACACCACAAATCGTGGAACAATGCGCTTCAGATTTCTCACCCTCACATCCTGCAGTAGCCTCAAGGTGAGGCAATATGGCCGCATACGAACGTGGAACCCACCTACGTCCAAGTGGAGAGAGTTCAAAAGGGATGGTTGCCCCCAATGTACTGTACATTGCTGGAGATGCCAGAATGGGTAGGCCAAGACAAGTCCCACTGGGCCCTCCAGACGGGCAAAAGCAAAGGTCACAGACCCCAATGCACGAAACCTGACGAGAATCCGATCGTGATAGGGCACTCTGTTCGGTCAGCCTATGAAGAGACGTGCTCATACGCATATTGATTCCCACCGGCATGACATGCTGATGCTTGCCTATTCTCTCTGCAAGGTCCCATACCCGACTAGGACCTGAAGGTCTCACTTTAGGCCCATCATTATTTTGATTCATGTGATTTGATTTTTCTCTCTCTTGTTCACATAGTCGCAACTGTACCTTTCGTTTAGCCTGCAAATCACCAACCCAACCGACTCCTTTTTTTTTCACTCGTCGCGATCAGCGGGCGTCGCAAGCACACAGGCTACGTATTTTTAGACTAGGGTAACGGAAAGAGGGTCCATGGCTTGAGGACCATCAAAAGTCGGTCGTCCCACTTACATGTACTTTGACGGGCGCGGTGGGCTTGGTTTGTGTGGCGACATGGACAAAATCACAGGGGACGCTAACCCCCAAAGTAGCCGCCAGTGCCGGCTTCATCCACCTCCGGAGTTGTTCTCAAGCCCGATAAAAAAAAAAAAGCCAGTGGCTCTCGTTTGCCGGTCCTCGGCCGACATTGAAGATGCAATCCCGGCCCCATGTGTTGAAAGAGGTTACCCCAGGGACACGGACGACAGAGAGGCGATCACCAAGGCGAAGCTGGACAAAAAAGCAGCAAGAACTGCTGCACTCCAGCATCAGATGATGGCGGCATACAACTGCCTTGCCTGTTTTGCATGCCAGACCAGGACGCGAATCACAGGGTGTGGCCATGGAGAAATTGGCCGTTATCCTCTCACATCGCATTTTGATTCAGATGATGTGACAGGCTCCGGGGTGTACAGCAATGTAGGCCTGCTGCCACCAGCCCATCGACCGCACAAGGATGCAAGTTCGAGTGGCGCGCTTGAGATGAAACAAGCTGGAGCCGGGGTATTGAGTTGTCTCACACTTCATCTCTTGTGTGCTCTGTTAGTGATGCTGTGTGCGATTTACACCACGCCGAAATGCACATTGTGGCAGTTCACGGTCTTCAGTCTCCAGTCCAAGGCATTTGGGAGCGGAGCTGCGTACGCGTTTACCATGGATACAACTGGTCCAAGCCATAGCCACGACATGCTCAAACACCCGATGCTCTCCCCACCACCCGAGGCCGACCAGCCGGAGCACGGCAGCGACAGCGACGGCGACGACGACGACGACGATCCGTCATCCTTCAGTGCCAGGAATGAAGATTGGATATGGACAGACGACGCGTCAAGGGCAGACGTCACAGGTGGGCTAGCCGTTCTCTGCGCAGAAGTCGGGCCATGTGCTTTGCCGCTCACAGCCACGTCTCGCCCAACCCCACGCAGTCTGGAAGCAACCCAGGCGGTCGATGTCCACAATCATGGACGGCTCGCCGGCCAGGATAGCCCCCCCTTGGCACTTGCCGCGGCCCCTGGCACCAGGGAGAAATGCGCACGCGGGGTTCGTTGCGTTGCGTTGCGTTGGGGATGGCTTCAACGCCGGTGATCCTTCTCGCTAACAAGCACGAGCGGAAGCACCACCAAGCAGCCGCGATGCGTCTTAGTTTGGTGGGCGCTTTGTTCGGCTACCACCCTCGTTAGATGCTTGCAAGCCGTGCCAACCTCTCTCGAGCGACTCTCAGCCCCCGTCGCGCCGAACCCAGGATCGGGGAATTTTGAGCACGGAACACGACGTATGGAGCAGACGGGCTCATTGCAAATTAAGCTCCCGCAATTCCAGGCTAATGTTCTTGTTTTTTTTATTACATGGCATGGAGATATTCCCACCCGTTTATCAGCAGCCAGGGTGCCCGACTTGCCCGGAAACCCTCCATGATGATCAAGATACAGGGAGCAGAAGGTAGTTACCCCTCCCGCATGGCCCCGTCACCCTGTCTCTGGCAATAGCCGGCAAGGCTAGTAATCTGAAGTAACTTTTGATGATTTGCGACGTAATAAATTTGAATGCTAGGGTCTCAGCCTCTCGGCGCGCCCCAGTTCTTTTTCTCCAGCTCTCGTCCGCCCAACGTCCTTGTTGGTTTGCAAGAAAGTCATAACATGCTGCGCCGTGTCCCCGCGGCAATCTTTGCCCGACACGCTCGTCTCATGTTCCCGGTACACGCTGCGAGATGGGATGGTCCGTCCAGCCGGCTAAGAGGCAGAGCAGAAACACAGGATAGCGACAGACGAAGACAATCCCATGAGCTCGGTCCCATCGTAGAGAGAGTAAAGCCGAGCACTCTTGGCTGTCGTGGCCCATGCGGCGAGTTTCCGATTGATGAACATTCCACACAGTGATTGGCAGGAGAAAAGGAAAATAGGCAGGTGCCCCGTGGAGGTTCCCAGAGCACTACGATCACTTCTTGTCCGATGCTCCATCTATCTGGGGATGAGATGGAGATAACGCACACACACACGCACACACGCACACACAGTGACATTTACAGCCAAGAAAGCCCGCGACATGACAGCAAGGGGAAAGCTGTCACAACGCATCGATCACGCCCCTCGCAATTAATCAATCTCGCTCAACTGACTCGTTTGGTTAATTGCAAAGTTGATTTCCGTGCCCATCCTTTCCATTCCCTTGGGCTCCTGGTCCCCTCACCAGCAGGCGGCGCGCTGACTCAGTCCGACCATGTACACGCGGGATGGACGCATTCGCACATCCCCAGATCGGGCCCCCGGCAGACGACAATATGTTGTTTGCTTGCAAATAGTTCCATGCAGGTGAAGTGGCCAGTTCAGCTCAGCTCGCCCCAGCCCAGCCCAGCCTAGGCCCTTGGATCAACCCAAAAGGCCGTCTCATTTGCTGTGAGCAAAATGTGTGACTGTACGAGATGCCGCCTCTTGCCCATTCCCAAAACCTGCCCATCATTCGTGGACATTCATTCCCCTGGCGGCGGGGTGTTACACCCAGAGATCTGCAACGGAGGCATCGAGTGGGTGATGTCCTCAACAGGGACGCAGATGCGACATTGCCCTTTTGCATCTCGGCTTCATTGGATTCCCAATTCCTGACTTGGCTGCTTGCCCGAGAATTGGGCAGTCGCCCTTGATGGGTGCCAATATCTTGCATAAACACCCCTACCATTCCCGCCGCCACGTTTGCTCAATCTGGCCAAGGGCTTGTCTCACTGGCCGAACATTATTTTCTCAGCCCTCTTTCATCCGGCCTCAAAACCATGGCAGCCACAACCCGCTTACATTGCGCCTGAGACGGTTCGGTCCGGCCACTTCGAACTTACCGCCCTTCCAACTTGCCCCAGGAGCATCTGCCGCAGCCTGTTGCACGTGTAGCGCAAGAATTCCGGCTTCGGCCCCGTGTCTGGGAAGCCTGACTAGGAGAGCTGCATCCAGCTGCATCACCAAAAGGACGATCCGATTGCGCATCACCATCTGACACTCCTACCCCGCTCTCCGGTGCTCAATCATCTCACTCCGCGGCGTAGGGAAGGCTTCTTTATCGCCGAGCGTAGCACTGTGCATGAGCTGGGCGAGCGGTGAGCAACAACAGCAATCACTGCGGCCAAGGCCATGGTCGGTGTGCCGCGTAGCAGTGGCTGTCAGCTCTGCAGGAAGCGCAGAGTCAAATGTGATGAGGCACGTCCGGCATGTGGAAACTGCATCAAGTACGGCGCCGATTGCCCGGGCTATGACCGGCGCCTCAAGTTCGTGGCAGGGAAACACCAGATCCGCCAGCGAGGGAGGGAGAAGGCCGACGACGCCCGCAGCAGAGGTGTCAGCTCCAGCGCCAGCTCCGGCGAGTCGGTGTCCTTTGAGGGGACGCTGACTTTGAGATCGAGTCCAGTCCGGGTCACAGTCACCGCGGCGCCCAGGCGCACTCCTCTTCTCACGCCCCCGATATATCAGCCTCTGCAGCCTATGAGAGGTCATGTCATCTACCAAATGGTCGAGAATTTTTGCCCCTCCGCGCCCCCGGATGTCATTGGCCTGATGAAGTGGCTTGGGCCCGACAGTCTGGGCACGCAGGCGCTCCTCGACGGTGCCATCTCCTCGCTCAGCCTGCATCTGGCCGGCAAGGAAACGTCGAATTCGCAGCTGGTCGCACAAAGTCGAACAGTCTACGGGAAGTCCCTCAATGCGCTCCAGGCCGCATTGCGTCATACGTCGAGATGGAGATCCTCCGAAACCTTATTTGCCGCCATCATGTTGTGTTACTTTGAGGTAGTTCCTAATCATTTTTCTCTGCTCCTCCCGCTCGTCTTTTTGTTTTAATTCCCCGTGGTTCATAACTGATGGCCCAATCAGCTGTTTGCGGGAACCAGTTCCCCAGATACCTGGCTCCAGCATGCCAAGGGTATTGGCATATTGATGGAGCGCCGCGGTCCAGCAGCTCATGCTGATGGCTGGGATGCAGCTATGCTGCTGTCCTTCCGCGGGATTCTTGTATGTTTGACCTTTTTTTTTTTTTCTTCCTCTCATGTCACAGGATTCAGTCAGCACGCATGCAGGTGCCCCAGGTCAGATTGGCGGTCCCCGAGTCAAGCGACATGACGATCAGCCATGCAGGCGACCTGCGTGTCAGTTGTTTCTTTCTGCCCACCGAGTGGCCGTGGCAGGGAATCCTCCATGCACATCCTTTAAATCTGCCATGCCGTTATCGTTTGTGGTATGGGGTTTTCATCCCATGGTTTGCATTTGCATGACGCGATATAGCATATCACTTATACCCATGACTCCAAGTGGATGCTGGTTCTGGCATTCAGGGCCGGGGTGGTGGATCTGGCTCGGTCTGACCCACGGTAGTGCCCTTCCTCAATGCTACTTTGACGGGCCGAAACTGACCCCCCGTCGCATTTTCTTAGATGATGAGTGACATGTTCTTTCCCGGCGAGGAAGAAGGCTTCCTATCGCGACCGGAATGGAGGCCTATCATGTGCGACAGAGGAAGGTGTCTTGTCCACCCTCCCGGCACTCCGGCCGAAACAATCCTCGTCGCTGACGGATTCTTTCAGAGGCTGGTTGATGTGCCGAACATTCTCAAATGGGGCTACATGGTCCGCGAAGCGAACAAGGTGGGCATCCCCGTCGAGCCCGCGCAGCTGGCCATTCTCGCCCATGTCGCCGCCACCAACCAGGCAAGCTTCAAGAGATGGTACGATGAGGAGTTCACCGCACTTCCGTTTGTGCAGCACACCGAGATCGCCGCTACCAACCCTGCCACCTCCCTGCTATACCCGACCGTCTTCGAGCACCAGTCCCCATGGGCGGGCGCCATGCATCTGGGATACTGGGCATCTATGCTGATCTTACAGGAGACAATGGTGGAATGCGGAGCCCCGGTGCCCGACTCGCACTCTGAACAGTGCAGCCTCGTGTCCAATATTCTCCGGAGCGTCGATTCTGTCGGCCAGGGTACTATGGGACCGTACCGCGTTGGATTTTCGCTACGCATCGCATACGAGTTTGCGAGTGCCGAAGCCCAGGTCTGGATACGCGGCATGCTTGACCAGTTCTCCAGAACCTATGCTGCCACCAGCAAGGCAGTGTATCCGGAACCACGGAAGGACTTGGAAGGGTATACCTAAGTGGCAGTTCCACTTATTAATATCCTTGTCCGACTAAACTCTCTATATTTCAGGGGGGGGCGAGGTGCAATGGCGCAGCTCCGATCAAGAGCACTTGCTGTAGGCTTACGAATCGTAAATGTGATTGAGTTTAGAACAGGGGGCACCAAAGTAGTTGGCTTTTATCTCGTATTTTTCCGAGGTTCGTACCAAATTATGGCCAAGAACGTGTACAAATCGGCGAGGGACTGTCAAATGCGGATGACCAGGTGACTACATGCGTAAAGTCGCGCACAGAGCTATCAAATGTGGGAAACAGCTAGTACCTTTCCATACATAATACAGTCCAGGAATATAAATCGCAAGCAATTCACATAGCTGGAAACTGATGATGTTGGCTACCACGGCAAGATATAGATGCGAGCACGGGTTGGGGTATAGGTTAGGTACAGTCCCTTTTTTGTCGCCCTCATCTCGCAACAAACTCAACCAAAATACAAAGCAAACGAATTACACTGTTGTCGCATGTTGTTACTTGCTAGTAGCTTCCAATTCAGATGAAATTCGGGTCGGGCCAGGAAATTGATGCGGCGTTTCAATGTTATATTATGGGTGACACTCTCTTATCAGATGCCTCAGAACGTTTGCCTCATCTTAACCAATGCGAAGGGAGCTACCCGCAAAATAAGAAGAGGTCTCAGTAAAAAATGCCAATTCAAAAGGCGGATGCACAGGGCTACTCCTCGTGCCAGCTTTCCAAGTCAATCTTTTTCTTAGAGGAGCCCAAATGCCTCGGTCTGCCCTTCTCCCACAAAATGAGAGGACACACGCTCCCCAAAGAATATTTCCAAATACCCGTTGATATGGTAAGTAGTGTGATAAAACATATTTGAAGTTGGCTTGCGAGTGTGTTTCAGGTACTAAGGGTAGGGATAATATCTGCATTCCAAATATCTTGTTCATTCGGCTGAATGATGTCGTGTTCTAATTCCTAGTAACTGCAGACTTTTTTTCGGAAAGAAAATTATTCTATGTTAGCCATTTCGGTTTACTTAATTTTTATTCAATTTTATGAATGAATATGCTATTAGAATTGGACCGTGGTTGATGAATAAATACTTTTGCACGCTAAACAAATACGACCTCTTACAGTACCGAACGAAGCACCCAGGGCATTTCAAGCAACATATTGCTAGCGATAACCCGATTTTCATTTGTATACTTGGAATCTGACGTTTTAATTATTTGTGTAGGTTAGTATGAGCCATGCCAAGACTATCCCGGATGTCGAAGACACAAAATTTCCACGACTCCTGATGATCTACCTAATCACTCATTAAAATCCTAACCTGGGACAGAAAATATTTTCACAGTAGTAAACGTAGACTAAGTCGAGTTGGGACGAGTCCAGGCCCTGATTCATTCAAGAAAAATCCCCAAATGCAAACTTTTCTGGGCTTGGCCCGCTGGATTGAAGTCTTGAACTTTGGGAATGTTGGGATCGGACGATGGATTAACATGTCATTAATCAAGGAGGCTGAAAATCAGACCATGTCTCAAGTAAAATATCGTCCAAAGATTTTCTCAATTTCCAGAATCCTTCGGTTCCCAACACAAAAGTGGAACCATCTATACAGGAAGAATGATGTTCTGCTTTATGTGTCTCCAATATTTTGACAGAAACATGTCAACAGGTTTGCTGGGAGCGGGAAGCGCTTCAAACTAGCTCGGGCGTTCAGGTATCACCACTCCAATACTTGCATCTGAAATGCAGCAAGCTTAGAGTTGGCAGATGGACGATGGTATGAAACACAGGCGTTTTTTCGAGTTTGTACGTGCAAGTGAGGGCTCACGGATAAATGACAACATCTGTTTTGCCAGAAGAACAATAACTTGATACTTCAAACCAAAATTTACTACTTTCATACAGTTTCAGGGTTTGTTTTGGTGCCATCTCCTTTTGTTTGCTCTTGGCACCCATATGCATATTACCCACGTTTTTGCAAACAAATTATACAACCTTCTTATCACAGCTTATTGTACATTCATAGCAAACGGATTGCTGATTTTTGCTTATTTAATACATTTAACAAGAAATTGTTGATTGTGTGGATACTATCCCAGCCGCGCATGTTTCATTTCGCATCTACAAGACAGTATCCGGACGCCTCGAACGCCTCATCCTCGCTGTCAGAGACAATGCAAGGGAAATTCTGTACTGAACTATACTGTGTGACTGGCTGGAGGTTGGGCCAGCATGCTTGCGCGTAAATATGGACTAATTTGGAAAAGAGTGTGAGAGATCTGACATGGGCTGGAATGCACAGAGTGTGGAGGTACTGAGCACATGAGTGGGCAGACCCGGCATTTACCTCACGATAAGGCTTAGCGTAGCGTTTTGGGGGCCCGAATCTTACTTTGACAACCGTGACGGCGGGGAGACGATCGCCGGCAAACATGTGCCTATTTTTACATTCTTGACGTCCGATTGAAGGGACCCATCTCTCGGTGTGCGCTCGTGGCTCAGGCCCAAAACCTGAATTGCCGGCACATGCTTGACCGGCTCCCCGGAAGGGTAAGCCTGGTGATGCGCGAATCTTATTGATATCGGGCCTTATCGCAGCAATGCTTCGCAAGATGCAGATTCAGAGCGATGGGGCAGGTTGTCAGACAAACAGTTTGAGTTTCTCGACGGCACCCGGAATATTGGCTTTTTTTGTGTGTGTGTTCTTTGCTTACTGGTGCACAAATATGACGTCCACGTTTCGTCTAAACAAGGTTCGTTTCCGTTCCAGATTTATCATCAAGTCCGTGGTAGACGAGACGGGACCAGAAGGTTTTGCATTGAGAAGCATCGCACCCCAGACCTTGGCAGCTTATAATTAGGTTCACAAAGGAAATAATCAGGAGGATGAGAAAAGGCGTAATGCAATGTCTCTGGGCCTGATTCTCAGACACGGCCATTTCCAACTGGCATGGCGGTAATATTCGTGTCTGAGGTGTCAGAGAATAATGAGCACAGTCTTGGGCCTGTGGGGGGGGAGGGTTGTGATTGATGGAAAAGGCGAGCGACGATACGTGCTGGCCAATCAGCGGGCCGCCGCCTTTTCACCATCAAAATGTCGCTGCAAAGGCGACGAGGCGGCGGGGTGGAGTCGAACGCTTGGGAAATGGGCTGCGGGGACACTGCATTGCATCGTACCGCAGTACGGTGCATCACGGTGCAGTACGGTGCGGGCATCGGGGACGCCGTGTGGGCAGCAATGCGGATCCCGTCAGCCTCCGGCCAACCCTCCGGGGGCCGACCTCCCCACAAATTGGGGTTTGCCTGTTGCCTGTTGCCCTGTGGCCGTCGATCGTTGGGCTTCTAGAGAAGTTCCATGCCGCACAAGGGTGGCATGCGCCGCGCCGTCTTAGCGATTGGCCCTCTTGGCAGCCCCTCTTGGCACTACTGTCCGGGTGCCGTAGTCCCGCGTCCCCGTCGGCGATGTGTCATACTCCAGAGCTATGCGGCTAGGGTTGGTTGGGTTGCGCCCGGCTGACTTCTGTGTCTCTTGGCCCCGTAGGGCCGTGGTTACGTTGGTGACGCCGTTGCGTCTGGGGTCTGGCGGGGGAGGGGGAAGTGGTAATATTTTGCCCATCACCGATTGTCAGCCGCACCGTGTTGAGCATTATTTAAGAAGCCATCGTATCACCCGTCGGGCATGAGTGCCGTTTTCCCTCTCATCCTCCATCCTGATACCCATTGAAGCATTTTCCCCATCTTTGCACCAGGCGTGTCAAGATACAGTACAATACCCAGTTCGACAGAGAACCAACACCGAGATACCCATCAGATACCCAGAAGCAGTCAAGTCGCAGACGACTACACATCTTTCTCTCGAACAATCGACAACAAACAAACTACCAAAAAAAGAAAAAGAAAAGGCCATCATGAGCTCTTCTCACCCATACCGCACCTCAACCACCTCCACCACCTCCACCTCTGGTCGGCAAAGCGGCGACTACTTCGAGTCCCCCGCCATGTTGGATGATAAGGTACGCTCCAAAACCCCGGCCTCAAGCCGTGTAAATCTGACAGGGGTCCAGCGACGCACCAGCTCGTACTCGAGCGACGTGTCCGTTTTCGACGGCACGCCTTCATCACCGCCCAAGTCTCACACTTTCATTAAGCCCAGTGCAACTGTCAACGTGTATACCACTTGCGGTCGACACACTGACCAGCTGCTGTTTGGCGGCCCATCCCTGACAGAGCTCGCCCGCTCGTTTATGAGACGGAACTGACAGGGAGGAGCCACTGGGGCGCCGGGCCTCATACGTCATGTTTCCAATTTTATTGCATGCCACCAGAATGTGCGCCATCTTTTAGTTCTTGCGACGTCGTCGCTGTCTGGTACGGGACGAGAGCATGGGTGGACGATAAGGCGTTTTCTTACCCTAGAGGGTCGTCGGGCAGGGGCCTGGAGTTTACGGAAGAATGGGAAACGATATCCGATCCTGTACAACATTGTTACCTACTACTTTAGCTTTTACGAGTCAATGAGCATCACGAGTTCCGAAATAAGTGCTGTGCATAAAAGGGGTGTTTGCTTGAACCATGGTCCGTGGTGTGAGGTGGTTTTGTGTGAGCAAAGCCGTCATGCCGGATTGGACATGAGCTATAGCACATGCCCAAACACCGTAAACATTTGATGGCGCACAGCGTGCCAAGAATAGATAAAAACCGGTGACGCGTCAATGTCAAGAAGCCAAGACGGTCAAATGATAGCATCAGAGTTAAGCCGTCGTGGCCATAAACCTTGGCGTGTGGTGTGGTCTGGACTGCTGCCTTGTCAGCCAAGCATCCAGTCGGAAATCGGCACCGCGGTTACGTGGAGACCCCTAGTTGGAGCGCTCGCGAAATACGAGCGAACCGTCTCTGCAGTGTAGGGTAGGCTGCATGACTAATTGGCCAGGGATGACGGGATGTGTCAGCGAGAGTTGGTGCCTGGAGATTTTTTGCAAGGCACCAAGGCATCAAGATGGAGAGGTCCAGCATTTTGGTGGGACTCGGACTTGTGACGTGCCGTCAACCATCAGCCCTACGGGAGCTTGCACTTGAGCCGCAAGCCTCGAGCTGTGCTTGCCGACATGGAAAATCTGGGGAGCTGGGGCAAGCTCGTGGACGAGTATGATGCAACGTAAAACAGGAATTGAGGGCGAGGTTTGCACGAGAGACTGGGCAAAATGCCATGAAATGCGCGATTTATAAGCACAAGGTGAGATGACTTTGAAAAAATGCGAATCCCATCATTTGGGGGTAGATTCTAGTTAAAAACGTTGTTGGCAAGAAACAAAAAATCATGAAAGCATTCATATGATGCCTGTTTGCGTGTTGCGGTGTCATGTCTGTGCTGTAAAAAAAAAAACGGTGGGCTACGGGCCATGTTGCCTGGAAAAACGGGCCACCTTGTTTTTCGTATTTCGCGCCATCTGCACGTGAGGCGCACCCCCGTAGCCCCTTCAACACTGAGCGCTCGCGAACAAGACGCGCAAACCAAGGACTGAAATTTGCCTTCGGCCGTATTTGACGGTAAACACGACGATATCTCATCGATACAGGCACCAGCTTGCCCCGAGGCTTCCTGGTGACCTTTCCGACCTGTATTTTTTGCTGCATTCGCGCTGGCTCTCGCGCGTTTTGTAAGCCACCCGTTCAAGTGCGACTAGGCCACCCCATGCACGGCTCTTCGTGATATCGTGCACCACTATTCACCTTGGCCGACGGTAAGTCTCTGCTGCGGAATGGGAGCTTGACTGCCTTCGCGCGGCTTGAGCCTCCCTGGCATCTTCTTTACTTTGCGCGGTGATTGACGCGACCGTAAGCGATGCGTTGCTGATGTCTTTGCGCCCGATTTAGACCCTGTGAAGCTCTCGCAGTCACGCTAGCTGCGCAGCAGCTCCACGTCGCATCCCCAACGCGACCATCTCCAATCCGCATCGAGCCTGGCGAAAATGGTTCCCAAGCGCAAGAGAGTCCTCGAGGACTTTGATCCCAACAAGTCCGACTCCGAGGACGAGAACTTCGACCCCACCGAGGACAGACCGCGCAAGAGCTCCAAAAAGGCTCGCCCGCCGAGGAGTGGCAAGCCCAGCCGCAGACGAGTGAATCGCTACGGCGGATCCGACATTGACGATGAAGACGAGCTCTCCGACAGCCAAGAAGAAGACTTCGAAGAAGATTTTGATGATGACGAAGAAGATGAGGATGCCCCAGTGAACGCCGCCGGCCGCCGAACGAGAAAGGTCGCCGTCAAACAGCAAAGCTACCGAGAAAGCAGCGAAGACGAGCTTGAAGATGGCTCTAAAAGCGCCTCCGAGGTTCCCGAGGACACTGCAGAAGAACCCCCAAAACCCGTGGCCAGGCGACTTGTTAGGCTCAAGGTCCCCCCGGGAGCAGTGACTACGCGTCGAACACGCGCCCGTACAGAAGACGCCGACGACTTTATGGAATTATCCAACTCGGGTCGACATGCTGTTCCATCACGAGATTCACGAAGCCGAAGCCCTGAGACTTATGCACGGAACACTAGGTCTTCCCGTGGCATTAAAGGTCTGAAGCAGCCAGAAACTATTGAGGAGGCGACCCAGGAAACTAGCTCCCGGGAAACCAACGATGCTGATGAGCCTGATGAGTTGTCTCAGGATCACGAGCCTCCCGCGAAGAAGGAGGAGGAAGAGGAAGAAGACGTGAAAAGCAAGGACGCAGAGATGAAAGATTCTACCAACGATGATGCTGCTGCCAAGGAGGATATGCCCGTCGAGACTGTCGAAGATGATGAGGATGATGATGATGTTCCAATCACCCGCAGGACACGAGGCGCCCGTGCCAGTATATCTGGCCCAGCAGAAGCAGCAGAGGAGGCGGAGCCAGAAGGCGAGGCGGAAGCGGAGGCCGATTCTGAATCTGGCCCTCGAAAATCCCGTCGCTTGACCAGAAAGGCCGGTCTGAAGAAATCGACTCAAGAACCTAGTAGTGACTTTGAGCCGGGCGATGATTCAGAAGACGCTGAGGGCTCCGGCGCCGAAAAAGACCGTGGCATCGATGAAATTGATAGCCCTACCCCTCGAGGTCGACAAAGCCGCCGGACGCGTTCGGCCCGGGGTTCTCGTGACTCGGGGGATGACGAGCCAGATTTTGACCTCGACGAGCTCAACGAGGAGGCCCGTGAACTTCGACAAGATTCCCGCTCGCGCCGCCGACCCCGAAAATCGTCCCCGATCGTCTACCACGAGAGCACCCGCCGATCTCGAGCTCGCGTCAACTACTACATGCCACCACTCAATGCCGTCAACATTGAAGAGGAGGAGGTTGAGGATGCCGCCCCAGCCACCTCCAGAGCCCGACGAGGGCGTGGCAACGGTGGACAGGGATGGGAGCGCAATCTCAACACCACATTTGGACCTTTTGGTGGCGGCGGAGGTGGTTCGCTCCTCAGCGGACCCTGGGGCGCCGGTGCCACTGGAGGAGTTGACTCCGACAGCAGTGACGATGAAATGGTCCACCGGTCCAACGTGGCCGGAAACGTTGGCATGACTCCCACCTCCGCTGCTCCTGGTGGTCTTCTTCCAGGTGGACAGGGTCTCAATGCTGAAGGCGTGGGTGCGACTCCCAACGTCGGCAAGCTGAAGGACCGCAAGGCTCTTGCCGATGCGGATCCCCTGGGTGTCGATTTGAATGTCGACTTCAGCAAGGTTGGTGGATTACAAGGCCATATCGATCAGTTGAAGGAGATGGTCCAGCTGCCGCTGCTCTACCCAGAACTCTTCACCCGGTTCCATGTCACTCCCCCCAGAGGTGTTCTGTTCCATGGACCGCCTGGTACTGGTAAGACATTGCTGGCCCGAGCCTTGGCCAACTCAGTTGGCTCGGGCGGCCGAAAGATCTCCTTTTACATGCGAAAGGGTGCCGATGCGCTGAGCAAGTGGGTTGGCGAGGCCGAGAAGCAGCTTCGGTTGCTGTTTGAGGAGGCTAGAAAGACACAACCCAGTATCATTTTCTTTGACGAAATTGATGGCCTCGCCCCTGTCCGATCCAGTAAACAGGAACAGATCCATGCGTCTATTGTTTCCACCCTCCTTGCTCTGATGGATGGTATGGATGGTCGTGGTCAAGTCATTGTTATCGGTGCCACCAATCGTCCGGACAATATTGATCCTGCGCTACGTCGCCCAGGTCGTTTCGATCGAGAGTTCTACTTTCCTTTGCCTCACATCGATGCGCGCAAGTCCATTCTCAACATCCACACTACAGACTGGGGGTTGTCTGAACCGTTCAAGCATTCGTTGGCCGAGAACACCAAAGGATACGGAGGTGCTGATTTGCGAGCTCTGTGCACCGAGGCTGCGTTGAATGCAATCCAACGGACGTACCCCCAGATTTACTCGTCCAAGGAGAAGCTCGTGGTCGATCCTACCAAAATATCCGTACACGCAACTGATTTCATGATTTCAATCAAGAAACTCATTCCATCATCAGAGCGCTCGGCAACATCTGGTGCTCGACCTCTTCCCAAGTCCATCGAACCCTTGCTTCGTGCACAGTTTGCGCAAGTGAAGCGTTCCTTAGACGACCTTTTACCCCGCAGGAAGAAGTTGACGGCCCTAGAGGAGGCCATGTATGAGCAAACCGATGATGCGGACCATGGTTTTGGCAGGGAGCAGCTGCAGCAAGAGTTTGAGCGGTCTCGAATCTTCCGCCCTCGATTCATCATCTACGGTGCTGGCGGCATGGGCCAGGGCTACCTTTCTTCTGCCATCTTGCACCATTTTGAGGGTGTTCATATCCAGAACTTTGATCTTCCCAGCTTACTTGGGGATGGACGTGTAAGTCATGCATATAATGACAGAAATGAATCACTGCTAACACTGCGCTAGCCCCCTGAACAAGTTATTGTCGGCCTCTTCACAGAAGTTAGGCGGCACAAGCCCAGTGTCATTTACATCCCCAACATCGAGGCATGGTACGCGACACTTACCAACACCACCGCCCTCGTGACTTTCCAGACGATGCTGAGGTCCATCTCTCCGACTGACCCCGTCCTTCTTCTGGCCACCGCCGAGAGTGACAAGCCTGACGTGCTTCACGAGCTCTTCCGCGATCTGTTTGGATTTTCAAGGAAGAACAGAATGGAGATTCCACGGCCGGAGCGGGTAAGTACTATAGTAACATGGGCCAAGTCGGAGTGAGTTGCTAACATGAATTAGACGAATCGAATGGAATACTTTGCTACTACACTCAGCTACATCAAAAAGAAGCCGGCCGAGTTCCCCGACCCTGAGAACCGCAAGAAGCGAGTGCTCGAAGAACTCCCAATTGCGCCTACCGTGCAGCCAGCGCCCCCGACCAAGCTGGAAATGAAGGCCTTGCAGAAGAAAGACCACCAGCTTCTGAATGGTCTGAAGATTCAGCTTCAACCCATCATGGACCAGATTAACCGCAAGTACAAAAAGTTTAGACAGCCGGTCATCCCTCCGGCCCAGATCGAATATCTCTTTATTGAGTCGGATCCAAACTACGTGCGACCAGATCTTGCGGGTGACCAAATCCGACCTTTCGAGATTGTCAAAGATAAGTACGGCAATGACGTTTTGAGGGATACGGCAACCGGAAAGTGCTATTGCAACCTGGAGACGACGACAATTGAAGAACGATTGTCCAACGGGTTCTATGCTCGTCCAAAGGATTTCTTGTTTGACATCAAATCTTTAGCAAGAGATGCCAAGAACATTGGTGACAAAGAGCGCACCCTGAAGGCGAATGAGCTTCTGAGCAATGTGGAGGTTGATGTCGCTAGTATCGAAAATAGCACCGCGCATATTAACTGGGAGGAGCTCTACCAGCGCCAGGCTCAGCGCGCCAAAGAAGCGGCTGAAAAGGAGCGAAAGAGGAAAGCCATGCAGTCACTCGTTGATCGTGTCCAGTCCGACCTGGGTGGTGGTAATGACAGCGATTCTCAAGGTCCAGTGACGTTGGGAGAGGCTGTTCCCGGTTCGCGAACGATGGCCCGATTCCAGGTCAAGAGCCCCTTGTCCAATGGAAACGACGCCTCTGGCCAGGACTCTCATCCTCTTAGCAATGGCACTTCGCATCCTTCTGGAGAGCACGGATCTGGAGAGGTCGACGTTCAGATGAGTGGCGTTGAGGACGAGACGCAGATGTCTGAAATGGGTCCCCCGCCCAAGTCTCAAGACCAAGCCAGCATGGCCCCAACGGCTATGACCCAAATTTCCCAAAAGTCTGCCGTGACATCCTTGCCAGCTGGTGTCTCACCATCCGCTGTAGTAAACGAGGCTTCGACTACAAAGAGCACGGATCCGTCCTCGCATCGTTCCTCGAACTTTAGCACACAATATACCAACGGGACTCATGCTGAGAACCGGGGAGGTGAAGACGACACTGAAGGAGATATCCCAGACACTCTGATCATGGCCAGCCAAAACACATCGACGGATGATCCTTGGATCCATTCCCAGGCCGCTGCCCTCTCACGAGGCAACCCCATTCCAGCGGCAAATCTATCCGGCAGCCCTCCGTCATCACAAGCTCAGCGGACTCCTGGAAGCTCAGGCTCCAAGGGACACATGGGAATGGCTCACCTTCTGAATGATCAACCTGGCGACGACCCACACTCGATTCGAAACTCGGGCTCCTCGGCATCTGCGTCCCAGGCCATGTCTATTGATGGCGCCTTGGATAACTTCCTTCACGAAGTGACGGATGGCACGAGCGGATGCACCATCGAGCAGCTGGAGCAGATTAACCGGGAGCTGATGGATGAGATCTGGCGCAGCAGACATGAATGGAACCGCACCAAGGTCCTTGGTGACATCACCCAAGTGTTTAATGACACGATTGGCGACATTGAGAGCATGCAAGGGATGGGCCCGCTTAGCCAGCGACCAAACCTTGATATTTAAAATGAGCTCTGGTCAACTGTGCAGAACGATGCGTTGGGGATTGCACACGTCTCGTTGAAAAGCTAAAGGTTTGAATAGTGTCAGGGAACGCAACGGGGCGAGGCGCAGGTTCTTGTAATACAAGCAAAGGGAAGAAGCGATGGGTCAGTGATTGATTGTGCTATTCATGCTATTTGTTTTGGAGTTTGAGGGGTTTGTGGTCGCGAAACTGGAGGAGGTCTAGATGTGTCTGTTCTTAGAGGGTTTCTATCCAATTATAGCGCCCAGTTTTTTTATACGACCAGTTGTACACTTGGTTTGTCTTATATTTGTCATATCTAAATTTTTAAGAAGAAAAAAAAACATAGTACTCGTTCACAACTTGGACTTCTTCTTGGAGCTGTCGTGGCGCTTGCCCTCGTCGTTTTGTTCTGCCACTGTCAAGTCGGGAAGCTTCAGGGGCATTATGCGTCGCGGGGATGCGCCGGGGACGATGTTGTATTTGGAGAAGTCGGTGACCCCGGCGTGATCCCGGAGGAAGTCTTCGTCCAGAAGCAGCTCGCCATTGACGGCGGACGCGGGAGCGTTTACAATGGCGAGGATGGCATCGGAGAAGATGGTGGCCTTGCGAAGATCATTGGTTTCCTCGGGGTTTTCACGCGTGAACTGCTCCGTGGCGCCGGATTCTATTGCCTGTGTGTGTGCGCGCGCGCGGTGGCATTCCGTTAGTAAACTGGCCCTCCGACGAGGGGGGGGGGCAGGCCATTCGTGCACGCATGGGGGTTTGGACATACCACGGCGGGCCAGATGCTGGTGATGGCCATTTCGCTGCGGCCCTCGCGCTCAAAGTCCATGGCGAGACCCTTTGTGAGCACGCTCATGCCGACCTTGCCCATGGCGTAGGCCGTCTTGCCGCGGAAGAAGCGGCTGTAGATGGGCGGGCTGACCACGACGATGCGGCTCCTGGAGCCCAGGTGAGGCAGCGCCGCCTGGACAGTGGCGTACAGGCCCTCTGGGTTGACGCGCTGCATCAGCTGGAACCTCTTGAGCGGCGTGGATGCCACGGGCGCCCAGTAGATTGCGCCAGAGTTGTAGATGAGGACGTCAATGCGGCCATAGGTCTGTAGTTGTAAGGCATGTGTGTAAGCAAGGAATATGTTGCGATGGAATTGGGGATTGAGAGAGAGGGCGGGAACTCACGGATATAGTCTTGGCGATGAGGGCCTCGATGCTCTCGGGGTACCGCACATCGACTTGCACAGCGATTGCGTGGCCGCCTGCGGATGTGATTTCACGGGCGACAGTCGTGATGGTGGAGGCTGGAGAGTTGGGGTTTGGCGGGAATGGGTCGACGGGCTTGGACGGGTCGCTGATGGTCTTGGCCGCAACGACAACTTTTCATGGCGGTCAAGGGGTTAACGAATATGCATCTATATACATTGTTGAATGACGGGCATGGAGGGGCTGTGTCCTACCAGCATAGCCATTCCTGGCAAAGTCGATGGCGACTTGGCGGCCGATGCCACGAGAGGCACCGACGATGAGAGCGACAGGTTTATTATCTGCGGGCATGATTGATAGAGGGCTGTGTTGAAGATGAGAAAAAGAAGCTATTTTTATTCTTCTCCCTTCTTCAAATGGAGATTGGGGGATGAGGCTGATTTCATGTGATCCCGGACATCCGTGTCGTTGGCGTACTTGGAAGAAATGTGTAAGTAAGCACCCCCTGCCTGGCCTGGCTTTGGTGGATGCGACGGGGTGGAGCTTCCCCAGACCTCGGAACCTCGGCTGCCCCACAAACACCCGCCACTCATATGAATGCGCCCCAGCTGTTTGTTATCTTGAACCTCCTAGCCTGTCTATTCACAATATCCCCTGCTGATGACGCCTTGTCTTGTCCCGACCGTCCAACCTCGTGAAGTTGCTTTTCAATGAAGAGCAACCTAGCAAAAGAATAATAGGATACGCTAGCAAACCATGGGTGGCCGTATTGATTGCTACTTGGACGTTGGTGAGTGAGGTTCCACGTCTGCCTGCCTGGTAGCTGGCTTGCTTGCTGATCCATGGTGTATTTCCAGTGTCCTTTTACAGCTACGTGGGGTTTGCAGACTTGAGACAGAACCTGGACAAGCTGGCTGCGCACAATGTCCACGTAGAGTATGCGATTGGCCTTGGGGGCGCCTTTCTTGTCTAGTCCACTGTTGACCCGCCTGGCAGCTTTATCCCCGTCTTCCTGGGCGGCATCAACAACCTCAGCGGTATGAAGCCAATATTGTATGCCAGCTGATGCTTGGAAACTCACAATAACAACAGGGAACAAGCCTCCGTGGACTCTCCCCGCCAAGGCCGTCTACCTTGCATCGGACTCGTTCCGCGCCGCTGAGCGCCTCTCACTCCCTTACGAGGGCTCGCCCGAGGATCTCATGTCCATGGCCAAGACGCTGTCCGCGCTGAGGGCTCTGCACTTCGTCAAGGAAAACTACCCGCTAGAGACCTACCTCTCCACCTTTGCCTTCTTGTTCCACAAAATGTGGACGCCGCCGCACGTGAGCCTCGTCGAGGACGCGAACCTCGAAGCTGCCCTGGCCGAGGCGACCGAGACGCCCCAAGGCGGCAGCAAGCTCTTCGCCGCCGAGGACGTCAAGAAGATCATGGACGGAAGGCAATCAATGCGGGACCGCGTCAAGAACCTGACCAGCGAGGCGGTGGAGAAGGGCGCGTTCGGGGCTCCGTGGTTGTGCGTGACGAATGGCGACGGCAAGACGGCTACCTTTTTCGGCAGCGACAGGTGAGTCTTGTTTTTTTTGTTACAATTTTTTCTATACCTGCGCCATGAACGGCTGCTAACAGGAGTCTTTGCAGATTTAACCACATCTATCGATTCCTCGGAATCCCATTTCAGGATATTGCCATACTTCCCCCCACTTCTTCAAAGCTATAGAATAGAGGCAAGGAAGGGTTTCGCGCCATCCAAGTTGGACAAGGCCTTGCCATGTTTACCCCCAAGGACTTTTTAAACCTTGTGCTGGCTTGTAATAATTTTAAACGATGGGGTCATGAGCTTTTATAGGGTTCAAAATGAGATGGGATATCATGCGTGAATTATGCGTGTATGTACAGCCATCAAAAATTGCCATCTTCACAAGTCCCGCCGCCTCATGCCTGCAACCTATTCATACATGCTGTTTTTCTTTGCCTCGTCTATCATGATTTTTGGGATCCTTACTCCACATGATTGGTTGATAATACACATCTTTTCTTTCTTCTTTTTACTTCATTTTTCTTAGTTCATCGAGACCTTGGCCGCTCCTACTGGGACATGCTCCTGAGCGTTCTTGGCCTGCTGCGCCGGCGTCTTGGCAAACTCGGCCACGTCGTCCTGTGCAGCAGCCGTCTTCTGGTCCCAGAAGGCGTCTGCCGGCTTGGCCAGGATCTTGAGCGTCTGGGAGGCGAAGAGGTTGTCGTTTGTGGCCTCGAGGTGCATGAGCGACGACCGCATCCACCCGACGATGGAGACGAGGGCCCTGGGATCGGCGTCGGGGGACCCCTTGAACAGGTTTCGCCAAACCGCGCTCGCCAGGATCGCATCGCCCTTGACCAGGCCCTCGTCGTAGGCCAGGATGATGCCTCGCCACTGGACAAAAATGTCCTTGAGGTACCGCTGCCGCAGCGCGCTCGAGGTGATGTGGTGGTCAATGTGCATCTTCTTCTCGCACTCGAAGAAGAAGTGGTCGGTAATCTGGTGCTGCCAGCTGTGGAAGGCGTCTCGGTCGAAGCAGCGTATCCGCGTGTTCATTAGGTAGAGGTGCAGCATGGTGACGTGGGACCAGGTGCTGAAGCTGGGTGGAAGCCCGAATTCTGTTTTTTTTTGTTAGTGTTGGTTACCGTAAAGAAATCACCCACAAGGACTGAACGTACTGCCGTGCCACGCTCCGGTAGGGTTGAGCGAGTGGCCGATTTCCTCGCCATCCTCGGCCAGCTGCACTTTTTCCTCCTTGCGCTCCGTCTCGGTGATGTGGTAGTCGGCGTGCTTGGAGGCGGCTTTGAACAGCTGCTCCGTGGATGCCAGCACGCGGTACGGCTCTGCCACGGCGCTCCCGAGGCCCTTGAGGAGGTTTCTCGGCCGCGTGCTGCTGAAGTGTCGGGCAGGCACCGGCATGGGGGCTCTCGCGGGCGGGAGAAAGTTCTTCGGAGCGGCGGCTCGAGATGCGCCAGCGCGCATTGCGGCCCGGACAAGAGTCCTCGTCTGGGCCCGGCACGTCTCGCAGGCTAGGCTCATGGCGGCGGAACAGGCTGCGGCTTTGCACAATTGTACAGCGAGGGGGGCAATGAGGGGAGGAATTGGCTGGGTCCTTCACGTCATGACCGCATCCAGTATCAATCAATTCAATGGCAGAGAAATTATCTGCCATGTGAGTGGGCCGGGAGAACGTCGGCCACACGGGTGCCATATTCAACCCCACACAGTTGTAAGGATACTGTATCGCACTGTTATCAACTGGCTGTGTTATAGAAATAAAAGTTATTTGAGAACTTGTAAATTGACTATCTGAGTAGATTAACTTTTGTCTAGTGATACATTCTTAGTACACAACTATCCGTCTAGCCTATACAAACTTGGAGAAAACCAGCGAGCTGTTTGTCCCGCCAAACCCAAAGCTGTTGGAAATGGCTGCATCAACTTTTTTCTCTTGTGCGAACCGAGGCACAAAATTAAAGTTGGCATCGACACTGGGCTGTTCTAGGTTCAACGTTGCTGGCACAATGCCCTATGTCATTGTTAGCTCGGGCGGTTGTATCGAGAGCTGGCGGGCACTTACTTCGTGAATGGCCAGGATGGAGAATAGGGCTTCGATGGCGCCGGCAGCCCCTAAAAGATGCCCGATTGCGCCTTTGGTGCTGCTGACGGTAATGTCAGATTCGGAAGAGTGTCCTTCTTCTCCCGCCATGAGCCTTCGGATCGCCGACGCCTCTGCGGTGTCGCCAACTTGTGTTGCCGTGGCGTGGGCGTTGACATAGTCAACTTGCGACGGCTTGATGCCGGCGTTTTTCAACGCCTTCCTCATGGCCACATATGCCCCGTGGCCGTCTTCGCGAGGCGCCGTCATGTGGTAGGCGTCGCCGCTGCACCCGTAGCCCCTGATTTCAGCGTAGATGCGCGCTCCTCTGGCCTTGGCATGCTCGAGCTCCTCAAGGACACACACAGCCGCGCCCTCGGCGATGACGAAACCGCTGCGGTTGACGTCGAATGGGCGACAGCTCCCTGCCGGATCGTGGTTGTAGGCTGTCGAAAGGGACCTCGCCCTGCCGAATCCTGCAAAAGTCAAAGGATGGATGCAAGATTCAGAGCCCCCAGCAACCATGACGTCTGCATCTCCCATGGCAATGAACCGGGACGCATCACCAATGGAGTGCGCGCCAGTTGTGCAGGCCGTTGTTGCTGCATGGTTGGGGCCTTGGAACCCATGCTTCATTGCTATGTGGCCTGCAGCCATGTTGATCAAGATTTTGGGGACAAATAACGGCGAGACCTTTTTGTAGCCCTGATTCAGAAGTCAGTCATGATCCGGGATATTTGGTAGAGAGTGAGTGTCCCACGCCTTGGTCATGCACGAGGCTGGTGTTGTACATTTCCTCGAGGTTTCCGATTCCACTCCCCAGGCACACGCCTGTTGCTTCCAGCTCCTCTTGGCTGGACGGCTTGAATTCGGCGTCCTCCAATGCCATGTTGCTTGCGGCGATTGCGTATTGCGTAAACTTGGACATGCGACGGTGCTCGACGGTGTTGATCCAGTCCGACGCTCTCCAGTCGCCTTCGCCCTCGCCAGTCGGCACAAGGCCTGCGACGGTGCTCGTCAGCTCCCGCCACCTAGCTTGAGGTTCAAGATGCGCAACGCTGGTGATCCCCGAGTCGCCAGCCAAGAGGCGTGTCCAAGACCGTCGAATGCCGACTCCGAGAGGCGTGATGGCCCCCAAGCCCGTCACCACTACTCGACGCATAATTTTTGCACAGCCGGGCTGCTACCGACCTTATTGAGAGAAGAAACCCATCTACTTTGCGGATTTGATACCCTGGCAAGGGGTGAAAAAAATTATTCCTCGACGTAATTCTCTCTCCCGGTCTAGAATAATAACAGGTGATGGATGACCTAAACGATCCTGTTTGATGGATGTACAGACAAGACTATCGACATCAAAAGTGTCCATTCTGGGACTAGCGCGGTCCTCGATCAAGCTGTGTAACGAGCGAAGCTAGGGAACCTTATAGCTTGTCGACAGATAAGTCAGCAAAGCTTTAATTATACAACAAGTCTGTGCCCCGGGAGTCTATTAAAAAATAAAATTCCATCATCTTGCGCCTGTGGCCCGTTTCGTTTGGACTGCCTTTTTATTCCAAGACATCTTGTGTGGCTGGGGGCGCTATCTTGCACAATCTCACTGCGCCTTTGTGCTGGGACGTGGCGTCTATTCCGGTAGCCCAGTTGGTGAACACGTTTCAGCTTCAAGCCAAGCCTCAGGTCGAGATTGTTCAACCGCATCAGATTGCGGTTCCTACCGAGTAATTATTTTCTGCCAGAGCCAGTGTCAGAAATCGCGGCCAAGTTCGGCAGTCACGGGATTGAGTTGTCGTTTCGTTGTCTCAGAGCCATTGACGCGTGTCGGGACGTCCCCTTACCGGCCCACTCACCTCCCTCAGAGCTATCTCGTCAATCCTCGAGCCCTCGTCTTGCCATGATCTCAAGCCTTGCATGAACGTCTGAATATCGATCAAGGGGGAACATTCTCTTCCCAGGCCTCAAACGAGGCACGTGATAAGCTGCCATTGCCTAGCACCAACAGCCGGACCCCAGCAACCCCAGCGGGCCCATCGCCTCCCCGGGACTAGAGTCCGGGAGACGTGGCGACGACATGGCAGGTCCGTCGACTACCGAGGAGCCGATTGGCCAGGTCATCAGCGGCCCTAGTGGGAGGCTGTCGACATCTCTCGATGCAGGCGATCACACAGACGACCTGAGGCGTCGGGTTGCCCAGCTGCATGAAGCCGGTGCACGCAATGACGATGACGATGAGCAGGGATCTGAATATGAGCTTCTCTTAGACCCCAATCTACCAGAGGAATATGAGACGCGTCGCCACTCGGGCGTCTCAGATGCCGACGATGAAGGCTTGGTCAAGGATCGAGAAGATGACGAAGAGGAGGACTCGCCGTATCCGGAGGTTCGCGCTGCCGTCCGCAACTACGACGAGGACCTGCCGTGCAACACGGTGAGAGCGTGGAGCATAGGTATGCTGCTCGTCGTCTTTGGTGCTTCAATGAACACGCTCTTCTCGTTGCGGCAGCCATCCATCAGCGTCGGCCCTCTCATTGCCCAAATCATTGCGTGGCCAATGGGCCACGGCTGGGCCAGGTGGTTTCCCGAATACATTTCCATTTTTGGAAAAAAGCTGTCCATCAACCCGGGGCCCTTCAACATCAAGGAGCACACCATCATTGTCGTCATGGCCAGCGTCTCCTTTTCGGTGGCCTACGCCACTGACATTATCCTCGCTCAGCTGGTTTTCTACAAGCAGAACTTTGGCATGTCGTTTCAGCTCCTGCTCACCATCTCCACGCAGTCTCTGGGATACGGGATTGCGGGCATGATGCGCAAGTTTCTTGGTATGTTTCTTCTCTGCAAGTTTTTTCATGTTCACGACTTGGCTAACAAGTAAAAAACAGTGTATCCTGCTTCCATGATCTGGCCAGGGAACTTGGTTGGTGTGACGCTGATGAATGCCATGTATGAGAGGAACGACCGCCCAGACCCAACAATCCTCGGAGGCATGATGCACAGATACACATGGTTTGCCATTGTGACAGGCTGCTCTTTTGTCTACTACTTCATCCCCGGCTTCTTCGCCCAGTTTCTCAGCATGTTTGCCTTCGTCACTTGGATGGCGCCCAATAGCCCCATCATCAACCAGCTTTTTGGCGGCCAGACTGGTTTATCGCTTATTCCCATCACTTTTGACTGGACTCAGATTGCTGGATATGTTGGATCGCCATTGATCCCTCCGTGGTGAGTTTGAACTGTCTGGCTACCAGTGATGTGCCACTGATGAGGTCTTTAGGCACGCGATTGCGAATACTCTTATTGGAGTTTTTGGCTTCTTCATCGTGTGGGCATCTGTCCTCCATTACTCTGGAACCTGGTATGGCTGGTACCTGCCCATGAGCGATTCAGGCACCTACGACAACACTGGTGCCTCGTACAACACTACGCGAATCCTCAGTTCCGATTTCACCCTGGACGAAGAGGCATACAAGAATTACTCGCCCCTTTTTCTCAGGTGCGTGGGATCTGCCCAAGACATTCTGCAAATACTTACCCGAGCAGCACCACATTTGCCATGTCGTATGGGCTGTCGTTTGCCGCCATCTCGGCACTAATCGTGCACACATACTTGCACAACGGGAAGCGTATCTGGCAGCAGTACATGAACAGTACCAAGGAGAAACCCGACATCCACATGAAGTTGATGAGAAAGTACAAGGAGGCACCGACCTGGTGGTACATGAGTCTGTTTGCTGTTGTGAGTGAATGTTTTTGCTGATGCCTTTGAGAAGCTGCTGACCACAGGGGTAGATGCTGGTCTTGGGATTTTACACAGTACTTGGGTATCCGACAAATCTTTCTTGGTGGGCGTTTTTGCTGGCGATTGCCATCTCGTTTGGATTTGCTCTCCCAATTGGCATCATCCAAGCCATCACGAATACGCAAATCGGCCTCAACGTGTTGACCGAATTCATCTATGGCTACATCCAGCCAGGTCGTCCGTTGGCCCTGATGATGTAAGTTATCTCAATCTTGAAGGGAAAGGATATTTCAGGCTGACTTTGCTTGCACCCAGTTTCAAAACATTCGGATACATTACCATGTAGGTTCTTGAGTATTGTGGTGTTGGGCAACAACAGTGCTAACGCAGCGCAGGGCACAAGCGCTCAGCTTTGTGGCGGATTTGAAGTTTGGGCATTACATGAAGATCCCACCTCGCACCATGTTCTTGTCGCAGGTGGTCGCCACGACCTTTTCGTGTTTTATCCAGATTGTTGTCCTGAACCTCGCGCTGAACAACATTGACGATGTCTGCGAGCCCCATCAGGAGAACCACTTTACTTGTCCTGGCGGGCGAGTGTTCTTTGCCGGTAAGTCTTCAAGAAACAGAACACAGCGCCATTGGGCAGTGCTAATGTGGTACCACCTTCTATAGCCTCCGTCATCTGGGGCCTGCTCGGGCCGGCGCGCATGTTCTCCCCCGGGCAAATCTACTCCGGGCTCTTCTTCTTCTTCATCATTGGGGCCATTGCCCCAATCGTCTTCTACTTCGCGGCCAAGAAGTGGCCCAGGTCGCCGGCCAAGTACCTGATGGCGCCGCTCATCTTCGGAGGGGCCGGGGCAATCCCGCCCGCCACGCCGCTCAACTACCTCTCATGGGGCATGGTGGGGTTCGTGTTCCAGTTCTGGATCAAGAAGCGTCACTTCAAGTGGTGGAGCCGGCTCAACTTTCTGACGTCGTCGGCCCTGGACCTGGGGCTGGCGCTGGCCACGCTGGTCATCTTCTTTGCTTTTACGCTGCACGGGATCGAGGCCCCCAGCTGGTGGGGTAATGATGTTGTCTCAACCACCATGGACGTTCAGGGCACGGCGGTGCAGATGCATGTAAAGGACGGCCAACGATTTGGGCCCGAGACATGGTAGTGGTGCATGGGGTTCGCAGGCCAGTCCGAACATACTCGGCAATGAAGAGGTAGTACAAGAAGAAGCAACGACAGCTAGAACAGCACCCTGGCCCGCCGCTAGATGTCCAATGATGCATGCATACGGTTCCGTATCGCCGGTGCCCTCTCTTCTCTGAGACAATACGCCCCAGTCGCCGATCCATCCTTGTAGTCCTGATATCTTGTGTGTGTGTGCGCAATGGGTCCGTCTCGCATCTCAACGAACCGTGCCTAACTACCATCTCATTCTGCAACGCATTGCTCTTTTTTTATTCTTTTTTTTTTTTTTTGCGAACAATAGTCTTTCCAAATAAGACCTCCCACTTTTATGCAAGTGCTGTTCTTTCAGTGGGGTGAGCATGTGAACGTGTGAGCGGGCGTGTACATGCGGGCGTTTGCGTGGGAGAATTGAAACAGCGGACGACGACGGAGACAAGCCACAGCCAACAAAAAAAAAAGGCATTGCGAATTGCCGTGCCACTCACTCTACAGCAGCTTCCCTCACGTGCATGCACGCAGCGGACCCCTGTCGGGCAGGCATCTGATACCTCCAATATCCCTGGCCTCTGCTGACCCGAGAGCATCTGAAAGGGTTGCGTGACGGCGTGATATACCTTCGTCCCGTCGGGTATTCCCGAGCGAATTGGGCAAGTCTAGCTTCAAGTAGCTCCGGTGGGGAGGGAGAGAAGAAGGAGGGGGAGGAGGAGGAGAGGGGGACACGCAGCTTGTTTCCTCTTTCCTATTTTTCTTTTTGCCTACAACAAGGTCGCATCTTGTCATTTCCCAACTTGTTTTAGCATCAAATCTCAACCACCGCCAGTTGACCAAGAAAAAAAAAAAAAAAAAAAAACTCAACATCGCGAGTACATTATGACGTAAGGTTGACCGAATATGACTTTTGCGTGACTGGCAACCTGGGCGTTATCTCTGAGACAAGGACCAGTGCACAAGACCAAAATAGGCTTGAATAAATGAAGCCAATTGGTGTTTTTTTTAGTGCACATGTTGGTGAGTTTGTATTTACTGTACAAGTTGGTGGATCTGGCAGGCCACGGCTTGATCTGCACTCAAGGAACATAGGAACTACGACGAACCCTTGGTTGTTTCGTACCTGGAATGTCATCAAGAGACCAAAAATAAATGACACTGACGCAGTAAAATAAAGATTCGGTTCGTGACACAGAGGGCCTCGTCGTCGTGGTCAAGTCTCATACGCTCCCTCCCCCAAACAATCCACCATCAACGAGATGCAATCTGCGCGAGCGTCAAACTGTGGAGTTGACGCTCCGCAAACCCTTGGAATTACCGAGAGGACTAGGACCCTAGACACCAACTAGTGCCTCTTGATCGCCACCTTCATCTGCGTCAAGCTAACCCAAAAATGCATCGCAAGTAGTTGAGAACTGATGGGAGAATGCCGACCCAATGAGAAGACTTGGTTGCCATCAAGTTAAACACACTGCCGCCACCAAAGAGTAGTCAAGCCAAGTTGGTTTGTTATGGCGTTGCCGAGTAAAACCCAGAAGGCTTGCGAGTCGTTGGCCCTTTGAGGGTAGAATCCCAAGGTGATTTTATCAAACAAGAAATTTTGTACTTTGAAATCCAGCAGCCAAACAACTTCCTTGAAAGCTTCCCGTTTTCTGATGCCTCCATACACGCCCTCCTTTAATTATCCAGATTCGCATTCATTCATCATTCAGCTCAAACAAGACCATCATATCCACCACCCAGTTTCCGCCTCAAGCTAGTCATATGTATTCGTCATTCATCCGAAACAAGCCCTTTGCCCGGCCCTTTCCATCTCATACCCAGGGCCAGACCGCCATGATAGCCCACACGACCTGTCTCAGCCCAGTGTCTGTCTTGGCTCCGATTTTATTCCCACGTTTTTTTTTTGGCTTCTATTCCTGAAGTCACTCGAGCGTCCTGTAGCTTTGACCTAAAAAGCCGGCGGTAGCGGAATTGACCGAGCTTGCAACGCTGCACGGCTGAATCAGTGGCATTTCTGGCATCCCAGAAACTGGATAGCCATTATACCCCATGTCGAGCTCTCCGGTACTACCAGAGTACATTGGTTCAGTTACTGGAACCCTAGGGGTGAGCCTGGATGAGCTCCCAGCGCCCCATGGGCTGCTGAAGCGCATTGGGTGGTCAACCCGCCGAGAGCTTTGAGTCTGACTTTGCTGGTTTGAGAAGTCCATAATGGACGTGGAGGCGTATTTTTGGTTCTGAGTGGCAGCTCTAATCATTTGGGACGCTGACTTCTCCCAGTTTAATACGAGACACAGATTCTCAAGGGGATTGCGAACTGTCGGGGGGTGCTGAACCTCGAACATATCCGGCTTGGGAGGTATCGAACCTTCAGATCTCGGAGAACTAGTCTCAGCTTTATCAGGTTCCAGGCCAGTAGACGCCGGACTTCCGGATGCGTCTTTTGATGAGGCTGGAGAAGCGTTGTCTGGGTTCCCATTGCATGTCGTTATCATCAGGGCTCCTGAGGTACGGGATTGAGCCTGGTTCTGAACAACATCCCGAAATGACGATAGAATGGAGAGAAAGTGGTCGGCCTGAGAATCCACACGGGCACAATGAGCCATTATCTTCATTGCATGAGGTGCCGAATCCGGATAGTCGGCATTGCTATGCAGGCCTGCAAACTCATTGCTCAGGGCAATTAGCGCAGCAGAATAGAGAAAGTAGCTGCAAGTAGTTAGAAACCCGGTCATGCATAGGGAGAAAACAATGCATCATACATTACAAACGGGTTTCTCTGTGGGAATCGGCGAGATTCATAAACGATCTGGCACAACTTGATGGTGTGAATGGATGAGTTGAAGCATGCCTCTGAAAGCTTGACCATGGCTGAGTTCTGTCCATGAGTAGGTGGATTGGACTTCTTCGCATTGACCAATTGATATAGGAAGAAAGGGCGCGAGAGCAGGATAATAGAGTGGTGGCCCAGAAGCTGAACTTGCAAAATCGGCACCCCATGAGTTTGCATGAGGTTGGGATTGTGCAGATTATTCGCATCCAGCATTGGATCAAGGTCCGAGGCCCAATCGTTGCAATAGTGACCAATTTCTTGCGCCGCTCTGGTCGAAACCTTTTCTTTAGAATAAATTTGCTTGAGGGTCAAGCCAATGGCTCGACTTGCTTGAACTCCAGCGTCAAGTCCGTGGAGGTTGATGTCTTGTCGTTGACGAAGCGGCTTACTGTTGCTCAGTGTCGCATTTGGTGCTTTAAGCGAGTCATCTGAATAGTCTTCTTCAAACATGGAGGTGGGCCGGCCCAAAGACATGGCCAAGAAGTGATCAAGAATAAACAAGCTCCTCCAAAGGCTTCGCCTCTGAGCTAATTCATCGTCCTTGAAAATTACCTGGGTCTCAGAAGCCTTGTGAAGGCCTAATGAATAGGCAGACCGAACCGCCATGCCTAATACAGTGTCAGCAAGCGGCATGGCGCATGGCTGGAGAGCAAGTCTAACCAAGAAAGGAATATGCGGCATTCCGCCGGGAAACAACCAGTGTGTAGATTGACATCAAAGACAATGCCTGGATGGAGCAAATGCTCCCGTTCTCAAATCCAAACGAATCATCCCCAAGCTTCTTACCATATTGGAAGAAAATCTCGGCACGGTCCACATTTTGGCTGCGGATTTGATTGATAATGTCGTATTCGGGGCTGTCTGGAGTCGGTGCCGCCATGGCAAGGCCAATCGACAACACAAGATAAATCAAACAAAGATCCGAGGTTCCTGTAGAGATCGGGTCTGAATAACAAGAGTTTAATTTGTGCTGGAACTCGCGGCGAATGATCACCTCCACGAAGCCTTGTGTCTGTAGAGAGTGAGAAGATGATGGCTTCGGTCGGCAGGGCCTTGACATACATTGGCATAAAACAATTGCACAAGTGCATCAGCAACTTTTTTAGCTGGCAGCATGTGCGAGTTACCAACCGGCTCTGGCTTGGTCAACGCCGCCTCGGTGGTTTTGTGTCGGCTCGGGTCCGTGGTGAATGGTGATGGGCCCACGGAGCTCTCAACAACCATGCGTATCAGCTGAAGGTACGAGCAGGCGGCCGAATCACCAAAATATACTCAACCTCCTGTTAGTAGATTAATTTTTGGTAGTGCTTGAACACTTACATAACCTCCCAGTCCGGTCCTGGAGCATTCGTGCCTGTCCGTATACGGGTGTCTCCTCGTTGTACTCGAGGCTTTTGGCCTCTTGAAGGAGGTCAATGCTTTTGGGGACATGTGCTTTTTCTGTTCTATCTTTCTTTCCTCTTTTTGAACGAATGGGTTTCTCTTGGACGGACGGATCGCCAGCCATCTCGGATTGGCGCCGCTTAGGGGGTGGGCCAATGGGCGGGGTGTTGGCATCCCAAGAATCATTCGTATCGTACGTACAGCGGATCTCACGAACGGCACAACCATCACATAACTTGCTTCCGTTGCACTAAATTAAAGTAGTCAGTCGTATATTCTTGGCAGAGATGTGCCACTTGTCAAAGAAAAGTGGGTTGGTGCCAAGATACCACGCATAACATATGCAGCTGACAATGATTTCAAGAATTATTCTTGATCAGATGTGCCAGGGGCAAGAGTTTTTTGGTCTTTCGCCATTATTACAAAAATTGGAACATGGGGAAGTACCTGGCTCGGGCTATAAACCCAGCCAAGAAAACGGAAGGAGGGTATCTGAAAAAGAATGCCATCACACCTACCTTTTGTTTCCGGCGCTTGCAAGCGTCACAAGCCTTCAGTGCTATCTTTCGTTGTTTGCCATTGAGTTGGTGAGGAAGCATATTGGGTAAAGGATGGAGCCGAGAGCACCAAGTCTTGTCGTCGTATTCGAGGTAGAAGATCGAGGTGGAATGCTGTCAAGTGACGGTTCAAACAACAAGCCCGTCTGTCAAAGCCCTGCTTTTGTTTCTTGATACTGCAATGCAGCTAGACAAGCAGTTCAAACCAAGTAAAGCATACGTGGGTTATGTCGAGATGACGGAGGAGGGTTGTAGCAGACGCTTCATGAGATGGCGGTATGGTAGTCTGTACATCTAGCGGCGTCGTCACAAAACAGATGAAAGACGAGGGCTATGGGGTTGGTAGAATGACGGTCGCTAAGATTTATTCTTCGCAAAGGGGGAGAAAGACCCAGCTTATACAGTCCGCAGGGTTTCAGCCTGGGCCTTTGGGGTGCATGGAATGACTTGAAGGATGGGCAAACGAGACAAGCGGGCGAGGGGTAGCCCGTAGAGACAGGCAGGACAGGAAGAAGCACATCTTTTTCTTTTTCTTTTTTCTCGATTACACGCCCAGAAGACGAGAAGGGCGCTGCAAGCCGGCCGCACTCCCAGCAAACGCGCGCAACGATGTGACGGCGGCCCAGCTCGGAATGGCCCGTCTAAGTGATGGTGGCGCACCCCGGCCCTCGGACCTGACGTGGTGGGCGACTGGCAGCTCAAAAGTTGGGGCGGTAGACCACTTCGCCGGCGCGCAGCTGGCGTTTGCCGTGGTTGAGGCACAGATGAAACGCAATGCCTGTCACAGGCCGTCATCGCGAGGTGGGCGGAGCGTCAGTCATTGAGGCTCGCATGGCGTACCCTCCAATATTCAAGACACCAAGCGCCGCCGCTGTTGATCCCTGTCGCGCAGCTTCCCTGTGGATGATCACCAGGGTGGCGGGGGAGGGGGGGGGCTAGGTCTGGTCAGATCTCAGTCGACGCTGGCAGCTTGTTTGTTGGTGGTTGAAAAAGTGCAAGTTGACTCTCGCCCGCCGCCCCTCCGCAAGCAAGCGCGCCACACATTTGATTGCTCGCCACTCAAGGCAGGCGGACAACGTCGGGCACCCCTACCGCCCCGAACCGCAGCCGGGCGTGTCTTTAAAAGCAAAATTTTTTGGTGGCTGCCGCTCTCTCTTTTTTTCCTGACTTCGTAAACCTCGAGTTCCGCGAAGCAAAAGACGGGAAGTGCATCGATTGTCTCATATTAGTCTCGGGAGCTTGAGTATCCGTTTTCTACTTTCACGGGCATTTTTTTTTAAAGCGAAATCAAACCCAATTGTTTCCTTGAGAATAGCGCATTCCTCTCCTCTCTGCTCAGTTCTGCATTTGTCCGTCTACCGGGTTCTAGGACCCTGTTCAGGGTTTTCGGGTTACACACCTCCTCACCACAGCCCAATCACTATTCGTCGAGTACGCAGCGAGTAGAGCACAACCCCCCCCCGCCCTCCTGCGTCGACTCCTACCTTGATGCGGACTTCCAGGTCCTTCCAATATAATTATGAACTGATCTTCCGTCAGAGGTAGGTGCCACAAGTACGACGTTGCCCAGCACCCTCGACGGTCCTTGTGGAGGTTGTGTGGCTGCTACCAGCGAATCTAAGCAGAAATCACTGATCTCCGACACGTGAGCGAAATCCCAGGAATCGGAGATGTTTTCCAAGATCGGCATCTCCCAACTCGTATGGGGCCCTTGATCAACCCCAACCACTCTAAGTGCAGTGTTACTGGGGTTGGTTGTGGAGTTGTATATAACAAACTGTTCTAGAAGGGTCAATCGATAGCAATTCGCCTGCCTACTTATGGAACAGCTAGGAGTGTTTATATACATATATACACATAAATTAGGGCATCTTCTCTACCATCATCGGGCGTCTCCGCATGAAACTACTCCCCCCTGGTTCATGAATGCCATCGCGCTGTCTCACGCTGCAGCTATGGCAGCTACATTAAAGGGGTTCATCATCCAGGGACTCTTGAAATAAAAAGCAAGTTTTCCTGAATACGCCCGCCGACAGAACAAGTTTTAAAAAAGAAAAGCAAGTATGCTTGACAGTGGACGCCCAACAACACATGACAAACCAACATGGTCACCACCACCACACAGGTTTAACGTCACCCCCAGAGCGGGTCTCGATGTGACTTTGAGCCAAACCCACCCCTTGCAAACTGCGCATCTATCCGAGCGGTCAGAGGACTGATTAGCGAGTAGCGTCTGCCGGTGCAGAAACACTCGCCCAGGTAGCAAGGTCCAATGTCTCTTCCCTGGCGCGCCAAGATCGTCGGGGCGAGAGCATCAACCCAGCGTCTGGAGTCTTGGACCCTGGACTTCCGCCCTCCCACATGCCTCTTCACAATCTACTGCGAGCACTCTCTGCTTTTCCACGCACCACATGGGTCGCAGCGAGCAGAGCCGTTGGGAGCATCCGCCAGCGCCACGCCAGCTCATCACCCTCCTTTCTTCCCTGTCCGTAATACAATGCATGTCTCACACAAACCCAGACGCCACACTTGGAGGGTGAATACTGCACATAGAGCAGGCGTTTTCACAAGCACGCGGGTGACAGAAAAAAGGGCCGGTGCTGCCAGCAAAATGCATATTGGGACCGGCCTTTTTTTCTGTCACCCTCGTGACAAGTAAACATGACTGCATACATGACTCGCAGGGTCAAAGATGGAATGGACTATTTGGTCAAACATGCAATGCAGAGGGCTGGACCAGGGCCGCCTCGAGTTCTCAAAATAACACGTCCACGATGAATAGAAAATATGCCGGTCCACAACCATATGCGTCCATCTGCCCCGATGCCACGCCGTCAAGAAAGCAAGTTCTAGAAATTCGATATTAGTTTCTAGGTCTCTACCCACTGTTTCAGAAGCTCCGCGAGCTATCGTGAATACCCACGCCCCTGCATGCCCCCCAGTACGACATTATCAACAAGAGCGAGGCGCACATGCTTCTGACCATTCTGTCTGCTTGCCGCCTCACCTTGTCGTCGGATATATGCAGTCCCCTCCCCTCCATCAAGAGTGGTCACCTGCCATCCCGCACACAACAGCCTTGACCCAATGAAAAGCGGCGAAAGTGGCACCGCGTTCTAGATCTCCCAACCCGAAGCAGCTCTACCCCGGTTCGTGGGGGTGGAAAGAAGGCATTTGGCAAACGTTGCATCGACTTCCATTCCGCCATCCATCTCCCCAGTTTCATCTGAGGTCTCTGTGACGCCCGAATTCGAAATGGGTGGCGTGAGATCGACACGTGCTATGTATGGTCTCGCAAACAATGGGCAATAGTTTAGAATTGTTTATTTCGCAGCTAACTTTTTCTCAGCACCACCATGTCTTAGCCCTTTGCCTAGAGCGCCCAGTATGTACCAACCCCAAGCCATGTGTGTGGGTTGGCCGTAACAGCTAAAAAACTAACATTGCTTTTCGTTGCAACCTCTTCCCTTTGATGGCACTAAACGCTCGGGAAGACGGATGATCTGATGGGAGGTGTCGGCTGAGCGCGCTAGGGGAGGAGCTAGCCAAGAATTTCATAACAAGTCGCTTGAATAATGCTGCTGCCCAAATATGCAAGACATGTCTGAGGCTCAAATTGCGGGTGGTCGTGGGAATAAAGACGTCCAATTACCGATCAATGTCTATAACCGCATGATATAATTACAGGAAATAAAGTAACCTCTAGATCACAGAACAAGTCTTCCAGGCTCCTCCTCGAGGATAATCTTGCAGCGCTCCAGGAAGATCTGGGCGCGCTCCTCCTCTGCCTTGGGAACTACCAGAGAGAATACATTGGCACCACTCGACAGGCCGGGAACGGTGCGGATGGTGGCAGGCTGGGGGGCGGACTTCTTCTTGGGAGCGGCGAGGATGTCGATGATGTCGGTCTGCTTGGAGGGGGCGGGCTGAGACTTGAATAGGGAGGAGGGGGGAATGGCGGAGATCTGGGGCAGGTAGGCACCTCGGACACCCTTGGCCTTGATCTTGTCGAGGCCGAGAACCTGGTCAAAGAGCTCATCGGTGGTGGGGGCGCGGTTGATGCGAGGAAGTTCGTCGTTGGCGACTTCGGCGGCCCGGCTGACAAAGGTGGAGATGGGCAGGAACACGCCAAGGGTGTCTTGGATCTTGTTCTGAACCTCGACAACCTTGGCGAGCGAAACAGGGACAGAAACCTCAAGGTCCTCAATCACAGGAGCTTTGGGGGCTTCCTTCGCAGCTTCCTTGGGGGCCGCCTTGGGAGCCTTCGGCTCGGCGACCTTGATGTTGCTGAGATCAAGGTGGGAGAGTGTGTTGAAGCGAGCCTCGATGGCAGCGGGGGTCTCGGGGTTAATCGATCCCAGGTAACCCAAGATGTCACCCTTGAGCAGACGGCCGTGAGGTCCGGTGCCCTTGATCTTGCTCACTTCCTCCTTGCTAAGACCGTGCTCGCTGATGAGGTGTCCAACCGAGGGGAACAGAGGGTACTTGTGCTCATAGGTGCCGCTGGCGACGGGCTTGGGGGCAGACTTGCTCTGGGAAGATTGCGACTGGCTGGCGGCGGGGGTAGAGGCGGCGGCTGTCTCCTTGGGAGCCTCCTTGGCCTGGGCGACAGGCTCGTCGGCGGGAATCTCGACAGTGCTGGCATCGTCGCCGGCCTCAGCGATGACGGCAATGCGGGTGCCGACCTGCACGCCCTTGCTGCCATCCTGGTTCATGATCTTGACCATGACACCGTCATCCTGAGCCTCAACGTCCATGGTGGCCTTGTCCGTCTCAATCTCGAGCAGCACGTCGCCAGCGCTGAACGTCTCCCCCTCCTTGACCTTCCAGCTAGCAATGTTTCCCTCGGTCATGGTGGGCGAGAGCGCCGGCATCGTAAAGTTCTGGGCGGCGAGGCATCGTGCTGAGGTGGTGAAGTCTGGATCCAATTGTTAGCAACGCGGGCCTCCATGTGTTGTTGCCGTGTCCACGAGCGACTTGTTGCAGAGAGTGGTGGGATGTTCTAGGGGAAGAGCTGGGGGCGAAACGTACTACGGGCGACGACCCGGGTGCCGGCCACACGGGCAGACGCTCGACATGCTGCCGCAAAGGATGCCATTGGATAGCGCTATTTCGACCAAATGGATTTTCGAGGGGAAGTAGAGGCGGAATGGGGCGACAATCGCGCTGGGAGAATGTTGAAGGTTTAGTTTCTTTCTTTGGTAGCTGTTGGGATGACGGCGCACGGACCAGGCGGTGTTTTTTTGATTCAACCAGAGAGAGCTCGTAAACTTGGATTTATCACGCTGCTCCCAGGAACAAGGCCTCGCAAAGCTGCAACTATTACCTGTTGGTACAGTTCGTGCGCATTAATTCATTATTTTGTCCCATGGTACATCCTGAGTCAGTCCCCAAAAAGTTATCGCGACGTTTCAGCTCAACGGCGATTTCTCATTAATATCTCAACCGTTCCACTTCTGGTCGACCGGCCTCTCTCGGACAGCATTGGGCCGAGCCCACCCACGCCAAAAGCAGGCCACCGACGCCCTGGTTTGGCGCGCCCCATCGGTTGGTGGCCCGTGCACAACAAATTAATCATGAGAGGATAGCCTCAATCCATCATGAGCTCAGAGACGAACAGTCAGCTTGACTGTCGAGTAGCCGAGCTCAGCTTCGATATACATGTCATCGTATATTTATCATATGCTCATTTAGGGCTCATAGCGTGTTTAATTGAGCCCTCAAATAAGCCGTAGTATACAAAGGGTCATGACAGCGAACACGTGTTTGGAATCGAATGACATTGACTGTGACTTTACCGGGGCTTGTCGCTGAGTACCTGCCCACATTCTAACTATCGATGAACGAAGAGATATCTTGGAGATGGTGACTTTTTCAGTATCACAATCCCCTGTTTGTCATCCCTCTATTCAACAGTACCCAGCTATTCACATCGCGACCTGTACTCGAATTACACTATGCAGGTAAAATAGAGTTGGGCGTGTTCCATCATTCGTTATCAGCAAAAACCATCGTACCGGTTATGTAAAGGGGAAAAGATTACAACTCCCTTGCACCAGAACGCCAAGTTCGAAAACACTATCTTGCGGTAGTGGGAACTGCGGTAGCTTTAGCCTCAGTTACCCCAGAGCGACATGACAGAGCGGGTTTTTTTGACAAGATTTGGTTGAAGGTAAATTTCACATGTGAAAATCCTAACAAGCCATTTTCGGCCATTTTGGTCTCAGGGAAAGTGCATAGGTCCGGGTTGATGATCAAATTGGCACCAGTACCTGATGTCTCCTTTTTGGCTGCATTTCCTTGATTGGGTTGTTCTTGTGCGAGGCAAGTAAAAGAAGATAAAAAACCACGAATACAATGCTATCAAAGCATGGCCATCTACCCTAACCGTCACACACCCACTGTGATGGAGATGTAGAAAAGCTATCTAACTTCACCGCCCTCTTCAATTTCACTTTCCCATATATGGGCTTGATATGGTGAAGCTGAAGCTCAAGGATAATGAAATGAAGGAAGAATATTGTTCGAGATGAGAATATCCAATAGCACCCATACTATCGCCAGATAAAGCAAAAAACCGGTGATTTGACAGTGACATCATATCTCTACATGTTATCCCAGGATTTCATGGAGAGTTATATTCATAGTTGGAGATATCCAGTGTGGTTGAGGTGAAATATGCACATCAAGATACAGTCCTAAGAGTCATCGCTCATCATACAATAGTCGAGAAGATCTTTTATCACTATATCTGGAGAGGGAATCAAAAGAAGAGAAAAATAGAGCAAGCGCCACACCAATATATAATGCTCACTAGAGTCCTCCCTGTATCCAGTCAAGTTACTCAGTTAAGGATGGGTTTCTCTTACATGAGGCACTGGCTCACAAGCTCAGATCCCGTTACCGCTAGATGATTTCAAGAGACCTTTTCAACAGGAGTTGGAACGATCTTCCAGAGATTCGAAGTGCTGACGGTTGACTTGACGGTTGAAACAGACACAATGCAGTTGTCAAGTTGAAGAGCGGGGGTTTCGCACTCGGATCCCAACTCCTCTCAGTTGCACCATCTTATTGGGGAAACCAGGGCATTTATTGGAATTTATTTTATCATCATCTACTCAAAATATTTTATTGCCAGGCAATACAGTCACATACACCAGCTTCGTTGTCATCGTTCAGAGATGGTCATTGAACGAGGGATGTGATAGAGAACACGCAGTTGGTTTATGAAAGTATATAACTCTAAACTTCCTAGAAATATAGTTCAACAATAGTTGACTTGGTTTGGATGCAAGTATATAGAATCGCTGACACTGGTTGCATCCGGTGCTGATGAAGGCGCTTTGAGATACGAGGCAGCCAGCATCATCGAGAGAAGGCTTTCAAACACTTGAACGTTGGATACGCTCATCAATCACTCGAAATTGATTAACAATATTCCGCCTTTGAACCTCCGATAATATATTCTGGAGAGTATACGTCACCGACACAGAATGGTCGTTAGTCGTCAAGACCGAGACTGAGAGGACTTTTCAATAACCATCCACTCGGCGTACATGTATCATGCGCATTCAATAAACTAGATAGATTGTCCAACTCCAAGAAAAGCCAATACGTTGCTGGGGCATCATTGCACGGCTGTGCCGACTGTGTCGCTAAGAGCATTGTCACGATAGAGCATCCAAACCCTTTGCATTGTTTCTCGCAATGTGCAATGAAATTCCGAACCTCCCCTCCCCTCCCTCAAAAAAAGCTCCTTGAGCTTTTTCCAAACTTGATTGAAAGAATAATCTTAAATCGCAATGAGGTTTTATTGGACTTTAATGCTGCACAAAACACAACACCATCACGATATCGACAGAAGCAAAGAAAACCTAAATAAACAACGGCGATATGACTGGCTGAACAGACGGCGCCATCTTTAAACAACACCGTCACGCAGCTGCCGGGTGTCATATATTCTTCGGCGCTTTTTAATATTCGCCATCGCGCCACTTGGTCAAACAGTGCTCACCACCTGGTGGTGTGGCGGGCCAGCACAAGCATGAGGGCCGGATGCTCCGTCCGTAGCGCAAGCGTTCGGTGGGAGGTTAATGAGGGAGCATTAAATTGCGAACTTGCACAGTTTTGGGGCTGTATAAAACAAAATGCATTGTGGCGGTTTTGCTAAATTTATCAAACTGGTCTGCTTAGCGTTTCGTTTCTTCTGGGCACCCCTGGTCCCTCCCCCCAGAGACCAGGGGGGGGAGCCACATTGATGAGTCCACTTCTATCCCAGCCGATGTTGGCCCGTGCGCGTCAATTGAAAATAGCTTCACAAATTTCAATCAGGCCAGAAACGACCTGCTCATTTTCGCAGCCAAATGTCCGCTCTCTTATGATACCCCCGCCCCCAATTGAGCGAATACACGCTCTTATAGTGGTTTCAATTTAATAGAATTACCTCCATACTCGCCTCCCCTCCCCCTTCCCGTCCGTCCCAATCATCGCCATGGCCACGCTCTCGCGGGGCTGCTGCCGGCCCCTCGCCGCCCGCGCCGAATTCATCGCCGTCCGCTCTCGGTTCTTCTCCACCTCCTTCCGCCTCCGGGCCGCCGAGCCTGCCGTCAAGTCGACACGGCCTCCCGCCCCCGCGAAGCTGGGTTCCGCCTCCTCCCCCAATGCCAGCGCTTCGGCCGTCGCCCCGAGCCGGTACGCCTTCATGAAGTCTCTCGCCACCAAGACGACGCCGACGATCCTGTACGAGAGCCCCTCGCATTTCTGGTTCTACTTTGGGTGCTGGAGCAGCGGCATCTCCATTCTCACGTGGACGGCCCTCACGGCGAGGTCGTCCGTGGAGCAGCCCGAGGGCGTGCCCGTGTTTGTGAGCTACGTCTTTGGCGCATCATACGTCCTTCTCGGCTCCATGGGAGCCTACATCATCACCAAGACGCCCAACATTGTCAGCCGGATCCGCGTGCTGCCTGCGCTGCAAGCGGCGAAGCCAGCGCCAGGCGTGGCTGCGCACGCGCCCCTCCAGATGGAGGTCACGGTCAAGCGCATGATGCCGTTCCTGAAGCCCAAGGTCATCACGACGAGCCTGGACAATGTGACGCTCAAGTCGCGCTTCTCCCTGCCAGAAGAGTTTGTGCCGGAGCTGAGGCGCATCGAGATTCAGCGGGCCGAGGAAGCCCAGCGCAAGGCACAGCGCAAGTTCGACATGGACCACCTTCTCACAGTACCATTCCGCCAGCTCAGCCGCGGCTTCTCGGGCATGTTTAATGGCATCAAGTCAGCATGGACAGACATGGGCTACGGAGCCATCATGGTGGACGGCAAGCGTTACAAGGTGGACGTGACCCAGGGATTTGCGCATGACGGTTTCAAGACGCTGGAGAAGTTGGTGGAAATTAAGCCCTAGAGGAAGCGGTCTGGGGTGAGACTAAAGCACATGGGACGAAACGATTCGACGTCTTATTCCTCGTCCTCTTTTGCCAAACAACAGAGACAAGCCGAGCTTGGAGACGGTTGTGGATTAATAAGTCGTGGTGACATCTACCCTGTACTGTTACAGCTCAGTGTAAAACATACATGTATGAGAATAGACATTCTTCCCCTTGCAAATTGAAGTGACGCTGTCATCAAACAAACCATGTCCACAAGATGAGAGAGGGGAATTCGTCGACCCCCCCAAAGTGTGTCAAGCTGCCTCAATTCGCGCAGTCCGGCCCCGGGCTAACGAGCGCTTTTTTTTTTTCGGTCTCGCCCTTGTGACGCAATACATAACTCGAGTTCATCACACAAGACTTTTCCATGTCGCGACAGCGGCAATACGATCTGAATCGGCCCCATTCGCATCAATGCACTGCAAATCACTCAACGGCACACCGCTAAGATCGAGGCGACCTCCGGCAACCAAATCGATAGGATGCCACGTAGGATCGCCAACTCCACACACGCGAGTGAGTAGGCGCCTCGAAATAGTTCACTCACACAGCAGGTTTCTCGAAGTATCCGTTACCTCTGGACGACCGTTTGTATTTTAGCGAGGCACACCATTTGTCCAACGGTTGGATGGGAACGACATCCGTTTCGGTGCGAGCATGGTTCAATTTTTTTTTTCGGGGCTCCTCGTGTGATCCCATCGAGCCGCATGAAGTTTGACGTGTTGTTGACTTACATGGCATCCTGTAAGCCATCAACATCGACCCATCTCGGCAACGGGTCAATGGCGCTGAGCCACCCGAATGGCGGCCGTTGCTGTCAGATTCGAGACGGTGCCGGCATTGAGTGACAAGACCATCCGAGTCGAAACGCCCCCGGGCGCCAGTGGCTGGCATGAATCTGGTCCATAGGCTACCCGTTGCCGGACGAGATCGTACATATGTGGGCGCCCTATCTGGCCTAGTGACTTGAGCTTCATTGGTAGCCGCCTTGGGGGCCACATCTCCCTCTTCCGCCTCCCCATCTCCATCCCCGCAGCGCGGCGGCCAATGGGCGAGTTGCAAAAATCTTCATGCTCATGAATCGGGATGACAAGGGGGGAGCACCAACTTCCAAGTCTGAGAGATCTGATGTCAGGTCAAGACGCAAAAGCCATCGGAATGGAGACGCCAGGCCCGCGAAGGCGGGGTGTTAAAGTGCAATTGTCTTTGCCAGATGCGCTAGCTGGGCCTAGTCCGGCGCCGAAGCAGCATATTCTTAGTTTACCCCTCTAATCCGACAACCTTCACATCCCGTTATTATGGCGGTCAGTCAGCCTCACCCGGGATCCCTCGCAAGGCGAGGCTATCCTTGACACGGGCAAGGACAGCACAGGCGCATCACGACTTGTCCGCTTTCGAGAATTTGCAGAGTGCGCTCCACCAAGCGAGGCTAGTGTGCCGGCTCTTGTCGAGCAGGCTCGGCGGGCCTGGCAAAGTCGCCAGAGGTTGTGCCAACATCATGCCACCTCATTTTGTCGTGCATCGCTTGCTCACCCATTGCGACAGTGCAAGGAACGATAAACCCTCCGGCGCCTCGCTGCACGGCCGGCGTCCCCCCTGCGTCCAGGGTCTAGTCCTAAGGAGCGGCGCACAGAAGCGGTTGCGCACGCACACAAACCGTTAATATATCCTCATCAATTCGATGCTGGAATTGGCCCATTGAGAACCTTCGCTGACATGTCACGCATCATGAGCCGACCCCCTCTATCCATGCCTGCGCAAAGGGTGCTGTGGGCTACCAACGTCATCGTGGGTTCCGCGGAGACTGGCCAGGGAGAGCCTGGGTTATGCGCGTGAGCTTGGTGTGCGTCGGTGAGATCCTCTTGTCCCACTCCAGACGATGGGCCCAGGCGGTTAGCGCTGTGGGTTTTCGATTTTTAGATGCTCACCCACTGCGATTCCTTGGAAGTTGGGATGAATGACGACTAACACCACATCTGAACTTTTGGCCTCACGACGTGCCCATGGACCTCGGACGACTTTGTTGGCTGCGACTGGCAGAGTCTCATCTTGGTCAGCAGTGCCGACGGCGCGGCCTGCGTCAAGTTGCATTGGGGTTCTTCAGGTGAGGAGCCACAGTGGCCGCAGTAGTGTGCGCGGTGCGACAGCCCACGTACCATAGTAGTATCAGATATGGCAAGATATGTGTCTTCATCTGTTACCGTCGTATGCTCTCGAATGCCTCGTGGACAAGTTTGTCCGGACGATGTTACCTGCCGGGAACCAGGCATCCCGCCTCATTCTCACCACCCGGCAGGGCTAGACCCAAATGAACGAACCCCCGAGGCTTCCACGATGACTTTTTGTGGACTGACGCTCGCAACTTACAGTGCATATCTACCCTTTGGCCTATCCGAGGCTACGTGATATGTAGGTCATCGGTCGATACAGGATTCCGGCACAGCATGGCGCATTGACGTGCATCTGACTCGATGCAGAATACACTCTGCCCACGCTGGAATCCAAGGAAGAATCGGATTGGCACCCAGAACCCCTCCACTGCCACCCTTGTGCCCTTGTGAAACACAGGGTCCATCAGTTGGGGAGGCATTGGTGCAGGGGCCACCGCTGGGAAACAGCGTCAGGATATTTTTGCAGATGCGTAAAGTCTCGTAGCCGCATCGGCGGGGTTGGAACCAAACTTGGACCACCTTGATCGGATATCTGCTCATTCGGCTGGTTTCTTCGGCCGCTCCCTAGTGCGGGACGGAAAGACTATGGATGATTCTTCTCTGCCGTCCCCTTCAGCCTCTCTTGGCGCTGGTCAGAATGGCACAGGCAGGCTAAACGAAGAAGAGCCTGCTGTTGCATGCACAACCTACGCCGCTTCTGGCATCGCGACCCCGGGATGCAGAAGTGGCATGTCGTTGATGGGGATTGGACAATTCCCCGGCTAGATCGAGGAGAGAACAGAGGTAGACTCGGAGGGGGGGAGGGCGCAACTCTGGGATTGAGGCCACTGCGCAGCTCCATTCCTACCCTCCTATTCTGGACTTGTCTGCGTCAATGTGTCTGGGCCTCCCACCCGTTCGGGCGTTGGTTGGGCCACAGAGACAAGCGTCATGGGCTGGTCGATAACTAGATGGCCGAGACGCAGCCCATCGTGTCTGCGATGTCGGGCTTGTACGGCTCCAAAGTCTCTTGGTGAATAAGAAAAAAAAAGTGACGCCAGGTGCATCGCGCCATCCACTAACGCATCTGAGGTGTGGTATGTCACATCTGGGCGTGTGTTTTCTCTGGTCTTCTGCGTGCGATCCTCGCAGTCGCAGCCGTGCCCGCGCTCACAGCCTTCGCGACAGCCATTGACCATTGTCGCGCGCAGATAGCGGTGAGCGGGCGGACGAGCGAGCGAATCGTCGCAGGTAATCCTCAACCCCCCTCCCCTTCCCGCGATCCAAAGCGCCAGCCCCTCTCGATCCCGCACTCAGCGCTGCAGCAGCATTGCCACCCAGTTTGTTGCGAATTCCCTTGACGAGCGTGGAGCGGAATGTATTTTCAACGTCATGTGCCCCTCGCCGCAATCTGTCCAAAGAAGCACCTGGGCCTGTGGTTGGTCGTCATCGGTCGAATTTCTAGAACAACCGCCAGTAGCGCGTGTTGAAGCGTCTTAGTGAGGGTGCCAGGAGGCTCAGCCGACTTAACCATGGTGCTTGGGTGGTCAGGGAATGACGACGATTCGTCCAAAATAAGGGTCCATCCCACCCCCGACCCCCCAATGTGCTCTGGCCACCAACATCTAGATTGGCTGCCCGCCGTGTAGCGCAACTGATCAACGACACCCCGAGGCAGATGACAGCCGGGAACGGGTCCCCCCCAAAGCCCTTTTCGGTCTGTTTGGCTGTGCGCTCATAGGAAATGGAAACCCCTCATTGGAACGACTCATGTCCGATCTTTTTACCCAGGTCTTCCCGGACAATGTCCTCATTTACGTAGCATCAATGATGTCTGGGGGCTCAGCACTCAATGTAGACGCGACGGTTGATAGCTCCACCAGTGCGGGAGTGGAGCCTTTCATTTTTAGTAGGTCGAGATGGGGTATCCAAGCCAAGGAATTGGGGTCCGTCTTGTCTTGTATGGATGGACGCTGATGATTCTTCCCCAGACTGAAAGTAATGTGGGATGACCATCTTATCACCGATTAAAGAGAGTTTCAGAGAGAACCAAGGCGTCATCTTGATCGTGGCCTGTGCGCGATGCCGACAACCCCGGCTCGACCGGGCTCTATCGCTACTGGCACTGAATACATCGAATTGGCATGTATCAGCTTGTTCTGGACTATGGAGAGTGCAAGGCTTGAGCGCGGCTATACCGAGAGCAGTGAACCAAGGTTTGTGTCAGTTCAGACGCCGTTGCTATAGATTTATTCTCGTAGCTGAGTAGAAACCATGCAGAAACCATGACACCGGATTGGCCCTGGTCTGGCTCTGCCTACTTGTGGAGAAGCTTACCGTGAGGACAGGCCATGCAGTAGTTCACAAACATGGTCTCGTTACATGGGGACGCTGCGAGAAGCCAGTTGCCTAATGCGGCAGAGATCAAGACGGCAGTGAAACAAGGGCTGATGTCGGCGCCGAACCGCCGGGGGTCTAGATGCTGGCTATCATGTACATCAGAGTAAAACAAAGACTCTGCATGGAACACTTTGCATGGTTATAACCGGAAAAAGACAAAACCCTCCTCAACCCTCCGTGGTGATTGTTCATTCCGCATCGCCCCTGGGGTGGAGGGCAGAGAATATTCGCAAGGTGGCTGGCGGCGAGATGTGGTAGGGAAACTCATGAGGATAGCATGAGGGAGGGGGGGTAGCCTTGGGAAGCGCCGCGATGCTCTGAGTGGCTGGACCAGACGACCATGTCTGCTCTGCTTAGATGCTGGCGAGAAGAAGGTGTGTGGGAGCCAACGAGTCCGATGCCGTCGGGCTGGTCATTCTAGCGTTGCTGGCGGATACCATGGCACCTCCCCGTGTGAACAGAAAAAGATTCTCGTGGCGATTTCACACGCGCATGTACAAGCTCCATGCGGAGAATGACCGAAAGAAGATGAACGCACCAGAGAAGAAGAAAACGTCAGGCCATCCCATGACACACAGCATGCGGCAGCAGGGGAAAAAAGAATGACCGCAAAATGGACGACTACCGAAGGGCTAGCCTCGCAGTGTGACGACGGAACGGCAACGTCGCTGGGCTTGGCACCACTGGCTGCCGTGAAGCCCATCGTGTGGTGAAAATCAGTGCCTCAAAGAAGAGTTGATGGTGGTTCGGGCGGCATGGCATGGACCCTTGAAAGGGATGATGATATGGGAGTGGGAGGCGGTACGACTAAGTCGCTGGTACTTGTCCAAGGGTGGAACCATGACCAGGGGCTGGGACCCCCCTGGAAGCAAGATGACATGCCCTCCCAATCAGACGTCGCCGCCACGCGGGCGTAGTGGGGATATGACATAACTGCTGGGGGCGCGCTGAGCAGCAGCAAATGGCAGAGGCCGTGTTGGACGCCCCCAGATGCAGCATCCCCTCGGGCGCAGGACGCGATGCGGCAAAAGAGCAGAGACGGCAGCATTGAGGCGAGTCTGCCATGCGCAGGAGAGGGGAGGGGCGGCGAGGAGGCGGCTGGAATCCAAAGGGGCCCGGACGGCCGGGTGGTGTGAGCGCCCAGTGAGTGGTTGAATGGCTATCAAACTGGCCGCCGAATCTGAACGGGTCTCGTGGGTGCGATGGGATCTCGCTGCGTGACGGTATGTCTCGAATCATGGCAGGCCCTATTGGGGCTCGGAGAATGGGTTGAGGCGATGGGTATGGGGACGCACGGGCTTGAGGGTCCACGAAAAAGCGGATGGATGGATGATTCAGAGAAAGTGGGATAAATGGCCAAGGTGTGGCCTTCTGGCGTGTAAAGCAGCTTGTGTGTGCGAGGACATGCCTGTTCTGGCGGCCATGGTGGTGTTGAATGGTTACAGAGGGCATCGTAGTGGATGGGTTGTAATATCAGGGCAGGCAATAAGAGACGACAGGTCCTAATCCTGCTGGGAAGCAGCCCTCCACTACGGCCAGCCAGTGCCAGTGGCACTAACCCAACACCAGCGCTACCGATTCGACTTCCCTACCGTGCAGCGCGGCTCACTGGAAATAACGTTTCATGCAGACCGCGTGGAAACTGGCCGAGGCGTGGCAGGTGAATCTGAGGGAGGGAGGATATTGATGTCTCGGGCCAAGCGCCTGGGATCCATCCAACCTCTCCTGCGAGAGGAGGCGATGCGAGACGAGACGGCACAACGCGGCACAGCGGCGATCCTGGACGGACTGACTCTGGTAACTGACGCAAGCCCATACTCACTGTCATCAAATCCCGATCGGATCAATTCCACAACCAACGTCTGCTAGCCCTGTTCATCCCGAGTGGTTACCGCGGCCTTCTCTTTAGCTCTGCCGCGCAAAAGCCTCCTTTGATTACTCCGTATCCTTATCGCTATCCCGTGGGGTTGTATCGTGCTCGCTAGCTGGGTAGTCCGGTGGAGGCACCGCCTGCCCTAGTAAAAGTAGCATTGAAATCGGCTCCTAGTGGAAAGGCGCCATATCCGTGGCCCGGTGGACGACGGTGTATTTTCGCCCGGGGACAGTAAACAAACAATCGAGGCAGACAGCGTCGTTGTTGTTTACTCATCTGAGCTTTCAACTCCTGTCTTGGCTGATGAGACAGGGCATGGGCCATGCGGCGACCATAAGACGGTTGCCCTCTCGGCCGCACCGACCGCGGTGAAAGCCGTCCATGTTTGGCGACGACTAACATTCAGCTCGACGGTGGATGCTGATGGCGATTGTTGCGATGGATGGAAATGAGGGTGCGAAGGTCGCGAGCGAGTCCCGACGTCGAGTGCCCAGTTGCGTAATCTGGTTGGATGAGCGGGCAGCAGGCGCCCATCACCAATCTTATTCGCAGCACTTGCATTCTCTTTTGCTACTCGCCGTGTCTGGGCCCTGTCCTGGTCACAACGCCAAGCTACCCCCACATGGACCCATCGTGACCCACTAGAGACCTCCGAACGCTCGGCGGCGTTGTGCCATTTTCTTCCCTGACTTGGAGCTTGACCTTGGCACGGCCGTGCCGGGCGACGATGTGCCGCCGGAGTCGCATCTGTTGCGACCAAGATTTTTGTTGTATTCTGCTATGCTCCTTAGTCGGAATCAGCTGAAGGATTTTTTGCATCATCTGGAAGAAGCACTGCGCAGCTGTATCGTGCATGTGAGTAAGGAGCACAGCGACGCCAGTTGGAGACATGACTGGTCGAATGGCTGTGACTCTCATTCCCTAGCTGCGCGTCCTAGACAGGGTGGCGGGCTGAGCGCTTTGTCTCTCTCTGCGTCGCCTGCATGGGAATTTGTCCAATGTGCTTGATAGATGAGGTGGCGGCTGTCATGTTTAAAAGAAAAAAAAAGGACACTGTGATGTGTGAGTTGACGGGGAAAATCCCTACCTAGTACGCTGGACCGTGAGCGAGGACTGAGCACTCCTGGATGCCATGGCAGATGTTCACTCCCGGGATGCGGGCCGTGGAAGATGGTGTAGCGATGGGCATGAATCTATTGAGGGAGCTCGGGACGTTGACGTCTCGACGCCATTTCTTGCTGCTCGTGCCGCTGTTGCGCACCCTGCTTGCAGACGGCTAGCGCAGCCATTGCTCAGCCATCCATTATTGGCCGTTTTGAATGAGATCACCCTCGTTCTTGAGGCTTTGAAGGCGGCAATGGAGCCTCGAACGGCCACAGAGGGGCCCTCGCCAGTGGATTCCAGGCATGGTGGGAGGGATCCTCAGAGGGTCGCAGCTCGGGGTGGGCCCAAAAGTACCCTGTACTTGTACGAGTCCCACGGGAGGTCCACGGGTGGCCCCCCCATCCAAGCGTGCCCCAATCAAGCCCCAATTAACCCGCCCGCAGGACCTCTGATGAACGAGCCAGGGTGTGCGTGCTCAGCTAAGGTGGACAGGGGAGGGTGCTGGGGTGTAAGGTGACAGGGCCGCGCGCAGAGCAGACGGGACGCTGCACAGGTACCTACCTACATGCACACTCTGGTGCATCTAATCGCGGTAGCGGTAATAATAGCGCCTTGCTCGACATCCCAGGTACTTCGTAGCGGCTGCGAATTCAATCCAAGGGTGAGACCCTCGTCGCGCGCCCCCCCAATCGCGCCCCCATGAGATGGCCCATGGGCCTTTCGGCGGGTCCTGTCGCTACCTCCATGGCCTGGCGCTCAGAGGCCTGACTATAGTAACCCGCCGGCCCCTCCACCATCCACCTGGACCCTTTCTGTTGTTCCTCTCCTTCTCATCCATCCTCAACGTCGACAATCCCATCGCGGCACCGATAAGCCACGGAGGAAACGGTGCCTGGGTTCGCGGCCATCGATCGCATCGTACACGACGATTCTACACGGCCACCCTTGCAAGAGCTTCTCTTCTTCCTCTCCTTTTGGTCTATTCGGGTTTGCTGGTCTCGCTGTTGCCGTGCTGCAGCATTTTCAACCCCCCCTTTGGCGAGGTGAGTACAAAAAAAGTTGCGTGTTGTTGTTCTTGTTGCTTCCATTGTTACCGGCTCAGTGTCTTCCTATGCTTCTTCCAACCCCTTCCATACGTTCAATGTTATTGTTTGTTTTCTGCCTTCCTCGACGACGGGATCAATGTGGACGGGTGACGAGACACGGGCGATGAGGATCGTCCATTCGGGCACCACCATGTGCACTTTTCAACGTTCGCCCGATTCTCGGACATGACAACACCCTCGATTGCCCTGCTCACTTTGGCACCTTGCCCACCATCTTCCGTGTCCGAATTCTGCCTGCATACCCGACCTCGCTGCGCTTCTCGTGTGTTTCGCTGCACATTTCAGCCCGAGTCCGTGTTTTTTTGGACCCCTTCTCTCCCCCAGCCCGCCCCCCCGTCCGCTTGCGCCCGTGCACCGTGACTGTTGCCTCCCAAGGATCCCGAGTGCGTGTGACCGCTACGACCCTTTTGCGACCGCAACGACGACTGCGAGTGATTGCAGTCGGCGGGCTTGCGAAGCAGTGCGACAATCACACATTCGAAATCATTCATCCTCCTTGTCCCGCCGGTGCTGGCCGTTTTATCGTTCGTCTTGTCCATTTGCTCCCTGTCCATCCAGATTGGCCCAGAGATATCTGCAACAAGCCCAACATGCATCTGTGTCCCGCATTTCTCCAAAAAAAATATTTGGCTGCTTCGTCATATGCCGAGGTGCGAACTTACGACTGACTCGACCGTGACACAGATTTAACATCGCTCGCCGTTTCATTCCCTCGATAAGCCTTAGGCCGTGATACGCGCAACGGGATCCCCTCTCACGAACCTTTCCCTCCTTTCCGTATCCCCCGCTTCTCTCGATCTCTCGAAAAATCCCAACCTATATATATCACATCTTTGCCAACTCGCTGTCTATGCGTAGTGGTCATTAATCATGGATTCAGAAGACGGAGAACTATTCATCAAGGTATGGGCGCTTTGAATCCAGTTCAAGGCACGGTTTTTTTTTCTAACACCAGAAATAGCAACTTGCTGGCTTCGTGCGAACACACGAAAAGGCTCTTGCCAACGCCCTTCAGTTTCAGCGACAGGAAACTCGCCACAAGGTCTCGCACAGCACTAGTGCAGCCACTATCCCCCAATCCTCGACCTCTCTACCCGAACGGCCCGCTACTTCTTCCTCAACTTCGAGCTCCCTCGCTGCCGCCTTGTCGTTGGGTTCCCTCAGCTTCACCTCTCATAATGTCAAATCCGCAAAGCTGGCCTTGACCCCCCACCACCTCTTCTACCTCCTCTCCCGCTTCGAAGAACTCAGTATCAATGTTGGCCCGATGAAAGTCCGCCTCGAGAACCTTCACGATAGTTCGTCCTCGGCAAACTATGTTTCTTTCCTCAGCAATACCCAACGATCGAGAAGCAAGGGCTCTGATATTGATTCTATACACTCTGTGTCTAGCATGCGAAGTGTCATGTCTGGCATGTCCGCCTTGTGGGCCAGCTTTGGTATTGGTGCCAGCATTTCAGCTGCCCGAACAGAACGGCAAAAGGCTGCGCTGCAGGCCGACATGAAGTACCTCTACTCTGCCTTCACCAAGATCCCTTGCCTGAAGCTGGCGCCTGATTGGCGAGCACGTCTTATTCGCGGCTATGAGGAATTTCCCTTCGACTCCGCAGTGCCGCTCTACGCCTTTAAAAATTTGCAGGCGCTCGAAGTGAACAGCATAGATTTCCGACAGTTCTTTGGCTGGGACCGCCTGGCTGACCAGTTGCGGTCGCTCACCCTCAAGCGCGCTGGTATTGAGGATCCCGCTGATATCTTGATTGACATCGTCTTGGACGATATGGATAAGAGAAGGCGACGATCTGCGAAGACCCAGTCTTCGCCCACAAACGCATGGCCAGGCAGCACTAGCCCTCGGAGAACCACCCACTCCACCCCAGAGCTTCACCGAGCGGCTTCCGCTCCTAGCTCGCCCGACCCTCGTACTTCCGGCGAGATGCGTGTTGGGTCCATGACCCCAAGCGAACACGCTATTGAAGAAGATCGTCGCCGGTCTTCCATCGGCAGAGATGACGATTCCTTCCCCAGCTCTCCGCAAAAGGAAAGCCGCCCTCGTAGCAACTCACCTCCACGACCGGCCAGTTCACGGAACCACTCTCACGCCTCTCGCGGCCACCACCGCATGAGACGATCAGGATCTGGAAGCTCACACTCCAGCCTCTCAGACTCATGGACTCACCACCACGCTCGTGGAAGCTCGACCAACCTCATGGCCATGGGCGTTCTCCCTTCCTCGAAGTGGCGCTTCCTCAGACATCTCAGCCTAGCAGACAATTCCTTGCACTCCATCCCCCAAGGCAGCCTCGCTCCCCTCTCTAACACCCTGTACTCCCTTGATCTCTCGTCCAACCTATTCAGTCAGATCCCAGACACCCTGGTCAACCTCACCGCGCTCCGTGCCCTGAATCTCTCCCACTGCATGATCGACTCCCTCCACTCGTTGACTCGCAACCCTCTTCCTGCCATCACTGCTCTCAACCTGCGGGCGAACAGACTGCAGTCACTTGCCGGCATTGAGAAGCTTTATCCTCTGGAACGCCTGGATCTCCGAGATAACCGCCTGGTCGATCCCATGGAACTTGCCAGACTGACGGGCATCCCTGAGATCCGCGAGATTTATGTGGAAGGCAACCCCTTCACCCGTACTCACAAGAACTACCGCGTGACAATCTTCAACCTTTTCCGCAAGACTTCTGGACACACCGAAGACATTATTATTGATGGCACTGGACCTACCTACTCTGAAAGGCGACAGCTTGTCGACCGCCCTCCGATTCCTGATTCTGTCCCCGTGGTTAAGCCCAAGGCCCCGGAAATTCCCACTGTTGATCTGAGCAAGCCCGCCATCGTCCACAACGCCCCCAAGGAACCTGCCGTTCTTCGTAAGGAAAGGCCCGCCCCCAAGGCCGTCATGAGCGAGATTAACACCACTTCGACACGTCGCCGAAAGACTCCCAAGCGGCGGATTGTTGATTTGGCCACCAACGACGCTCCCCCATCCCCTGTTGCCGTGGACCTGCATGCCACAAAGTCAGCTAAGGCGGTCAAGACGCCTATTCCCACTGACGGCAACTACCGCATCTCCCAGCAGCCTGAAACCCAGCTCTTGCCTCCCGTGATGCTTTCAAGCAGCACCAATGGCAGCTTCTCAAGTGACCAAGATGTTCCCCGAATCAATACCAACGTCGTCTCCAATATCTCGTCTGCGTTCCCACCAGACGATGACTCCCAAGATTGGAAGGATTCTCAAGACTGGGACACTAGTGGTGAAATCTACCGACAGAAGATTGAAGCCTTGCGGGATAAGGTCGGAAACGGGTACCTGTCCGTTCTGAGCGAAGAGAGCTGGACCCCGAACGGCCCGGCGGACTTTGCTTCGTCCGGCCTCCCATCGGCGGCGGTTCTCCGAGCTGCTCACACTCCCCATCACGTTCCAACTGCCCAGGCCATTCACAGTGGCCGAACATAGGGTTGAGCTGAGTGCTGCGTTCTTACTAGAACGAACCTTAATCGGAGGATGATTATACCCAAATGATACCCCCATATACCCCTTCACTTGCAGGGTCTTATGGATTTCGCAGCATGATTTGCGTTTCTCCTTCTTCGACCGGCTTGGTTCGGGCGACTCAAGCCTACACTCAAAGCCGGGTTGTTTTATTCTTTACAATTGTTTGTGTTTTTTCTCTTTTTCTTTTCTTGAATGATATCATGGAGCATAGCGAATATGGCGTTTAGGACAGAGGATCATTTGTTTTTCGTTTGAACATGCATTATTATCATGTTGCATGTTGTCTACTTCGCTTCTTCAACAGAGCATCCCCCGTCACACCCCTTCTACTTTTGCCGCAACAACTTGGCATCCTAGACATACCTAGAGACCTCTCAAGCCGGAGACGGGGTCCCACTTGAGAGGCATCGTCTTTTTCGGGGGGAGCGCTCTTACTTTTCTGTTTGGTTTTCAAAGATTGATACATGTTGAACTGGTAATGGCGTTTAGGGCCACGGGTGTGGTGTGTTGGTGATTGAATTGCTCTCCTGCTGGTATTGGGTGGCATGGTTTGGAAGAAAAAATTTCCTGTTTGAAGTTTGCAATGCGTCGTTTGGGCAGATCTGAGGAGGGCAAGATGGAGAGTGGGTGTAATACATGAAGGTTGTTGATCTGCACAATGTCTTGATCTCGTCGCTTGTGAATGTGATTGACTGCGGCTAGAGACCAGGCGCCCATTGAACCGCCATGGCGATGATTAAAAAATTAACTGCCATAGTAAGGCTTCGCAGTTCAGAGTAAAGTTCCGTTCAGACCACTTCAGGAAATGAGTTCCGGCCCTGCCGCGGGCTTACGTGACTTCAGCCATGGCATCAAGCTCGCATGACCCAAGCCATCACGACAAATCTTCCGCCACCTGATCGTATTAGGCAAGATAATTAGGTCTGCCCTCGCCGGTGTGGTACCGGGGGTCCTTGGCGTGGGCGGGTGATGAAGAGGGTGTGTGATCAGTGGTCCTAAAAAGGCGGGAAAACGCTTGACTTTGGACGTGACCCTTTGCTGTGGCTGGAGCCTGGTGTCAGATTCCTGAAGACCAACCAACCACTGGGGAACTTGGGGGTGTGCGTGAGCATGTAGCTGGTACACAACCATTTTGAATTCGCGTGCGTACTGGCACAAGTTCGTATAGCGCATCTGGGTAGTGGCCATTTCTAATCAATCCGTTGATGGTACGAAAACAATCAAGTTGGTGGATCAAGGCTGGCTTCTACAAAGGCCGCGCGTGACTCCATTTGCGTCAGTGGATGCAATGGCGAGCTTGTGACAGACTGCATGGCAATGGCCTTGGTCGACGGGATGGGATAGCGGACACACGCCTCGAGTAGTCTCACTTTTTGAGGGGTAGCTGGGGGTGTTTTTTCAAGCCTGCTGGTAGCTTTTGCGAGGGTAGCCTGGTATATCTTGTCGATCTATTAGCGCCGCGCTTCCCTCCCTGGGCTGATTTGAGGGGATCAGGGCGGAAGCACCCTTCCGCACACCAGTAACTCACGAATGCCACGGTGATCGCCGACGGTTATTTTAGCGGCCGTAGACCTGCTTGAAAGACCCCTGATGATGGCTACCTTTCTTGTCATGTGGTGGTGTCTTGAGACTGTTGCGGAAAGCCTGCTCGGAAAGGACGGAGGGCATGCCTGTATTTGAGTGGCGACGTTGGAAGCTCGCAAGTACGATATGGAAGTTGAGATAACTGTCTTGACTGGAGTTTTTTTTCTTCTTTTTTTTATGCGAACGATTGAGTAATCTGGAGATCGAGATCGTTAGCTTTGTCTCAATATCCTCGACTTTTCATCCCTTTGATTTAGAAAGCTGGAAGACTTTTTACTTCCATAGAAAATCACTTTGGTTAGCGCTTTTTCAAGACATTATCAAGGGACCTGAATGTTGCTTGGAAGCCGTTACTGTTCTGTTTTTTTTTAGTATCTAGCCGCAAGCAGGGATACACCTCATGGTTCATCGGAACATAACATACAGTGGCGAATTCATCGGGCAGTCAACTGCGAACTCAAGAGTCATGTGTTAAAATTCTTGCCAAAGCCAGCCATTCTGGACTTTCTAAAGTTTGTAGAAATGATGGACTTAGTGTTTCATACACCATGATGGACGACGTCACTGTTGATGCTTGTCACGATGAAAAACACACCTCGTGACTTAACACCAAACTATCAATTCTTTTTTATTTTTATTTTACGAACTAAGTATGAGGATTTTTGAACCGCAGGTCATGAGGTACACCGCTCCCACTTAGTCAGTCTTCTCCCACATCTGGAAGTCGTACTGTGTGCCGGCTTCCTCCTGACCACCGTCGGTGGTGTCTTCGCCCGTCCATTCGTTAAGCTCGTCCCTGGATTTCTGCACCCAGTTCTTGACGCTGGGGTCCCCGAGCTTCAGCGGGAAAAAGGTGTCGCAATCAAAGTCGCGCTGGATGCTCGTCAGCAGCACCCGCCGGGCCTCGGGGACTTTCAGTGCGGCGTCGTAGATCTGCGCCCCACCTATGATGAAAACCCGAGCGACGTCGGCACGGGCGCGCGCGTACTGCATTGCGGCCTCAATGGATGGCACCCTGACGGCGTCGGTGCGGGGGTCGAGGTCCAGCTTGGGGGGTGTGTGCGGCGCAGAGCGGGTGACGACGATGTTGAGGCGGTTCTTGAGGGGGCTGAACTTGGCGGGGATGGACTCCCACGTTGTGCGGCCCATGATGACGGCGTTGACGGCCGCCGCGTTGGTCGTGACCTAGGGCTCGCGGCATCCCCTTTTAGCTTCCCGAGCTAGATTCCAGAGCTATGAGGAGGGGTTGCATCCTCCTCCAGCTGAGCTGGGGGGAGCTTACTTACCTGTGGCGGGAGGCGGGACGTGACTCGGGCAAAATACTGCATCTCTTTGCGAAGCCCGGTCCAGGGCAAGGTGCCGTTGAGCCCGATGCCCATGTTCCGGGTCGCGGCGACAATCAGAGTAAGCTCAAATGGCTGCATGGTGCGTTGAGTGAGTGAGTGAGTGAATGAGTGAAGAGAGGCAAGGTGAGGTGAGGGTAGTTGGTTGATGAAGGACGGATGGCTTGCATGCACCATACAAAAACTAGACGGCGTCGGGCCTCACCTTGGGGGCCCGATCACTTACACAGGTGGATGTGATTTCAAGCCTATACGAATGAAAGGGAAATTGATGGAAAATCGGAAGAACAGTTGTGTATTGAAACACGACTTTTTATTCAAACGCTATTTGAAATACATCCACGTTTAATCATCTGCTAACAGCCAAGTAGCTCCAAGACTATTTTTGCCCGCTAACGGTTCAGGAATCAGCGCGACATGTCCCTCCCGCTAGACCTCTTTCTGGCCATCTTGCATGAGGCCCTCTCCGGTCACCCTGGCGTTGCACTTTCGGCCGATTAATTGAACCTGCTGATTGGCGTGGGTGTGGCTTTTCGGTCAACGGTTCTTGGGTGCCCACCCAGGGGGGGGAAAGACTTGGGCGCCTTGGATTGGACGGTTGGGGTTGGGGAGCAGGATCCATCCAGGCACAATGGCCTGTCGATTGGGTCCCCGGAAACTCCATGTCAGTGCCGTCGATCTGAGGATTTGATCGTGGGGATGGCCATGCGTTATCGCCAATTGAACCCTGTCAAACATGCGAGTAATTGGCCAGGTTGGATATTGCCGTGGCCGTGTTTCAATATGGCGTCGACATTGAAGAATCGGGCGGTTCCCCGCAATGTTAATGTTTTATTTTTAGCCGCTTCCCATTTCGACATGCTCCTTGCCTGCCTGTCGGTCGACACATTCGCCCAAGCTTCAACAAATGATATTATGCGAGCTGGCGACCGGCGACCTGCTTTTAACGGCCGGGCGCCGCCAGGGTTCACTTCCCCACAACTAGCTTTGGCTTGGAGATAGCCTCAGAAGAGACCATGTATGACCAGAGCGCGTTGGAGAAATGCGACAACCAGCGGTCGCACTGAGTGTGTCGCATCCAGACGGGATCCGGATAGCCCAGCCATCATCCGAAATAGAAAAAAAAAATAAGAACCCGATCGCCCTGGCCCGAATCTACACTCCCCCAGGTCCAAGATGCATCCCCGTGATGGACGTAGCCTAAAGGGGGCTAGCGTGATCTGCTACTTAAGTGGGTGACAGAATACACAGGACGGTGGCAGATAAGGGCAGGACGCCCAGGTACCAACAGGAGGAGACAAATAGGCTCGGAAAATAATGGCATGAAATTGGTCGTTTCCTATTCAGCTCCAATTTTCAAAATTTTGCGTACTCTAATTCGTCTCGTTGTCGGGCGGCAACCGGAGCCTGTCTTGTGCCATGTATTTTTTTCACCTGCCAACTGCTGACTAAATAGGAATGCACGGACCATCTACGCGTCTGTTTTGCGAAGAGCCGCGCTGACCTCATGCCTCCTCCTGATGCCCCCAACATTCATCAACCACCCGCCAACGAGGCCTATATTCGACTCCAAACGCTGTCGCATACGGTACTTGCGCTTTAGATAGTGTCTCCCGGCTTCCAGATGCCTGGAGTCGCCACCAACCCCCGGACCGAGCCCGCGCGCCTCCTCACCCTGACGCGGTGATTCATCCCAAACTCGCCCATCTCCCAACGATATCTCTACAATCATTGCCATCTGCGTACTCTGCTATGGCACCCGCCTCACCTAGTCCACGACGACCCACGACGGCTAGGCGCCGAGGTCGCCCCCCGGGCACGACGAACGCCGCGCGCGCCGCGAGGCAGGCTGCCATGGCCGCGGGCGTCGCAACAGAGCCCCCGCCCAAGAAGCGGCGATATGTACCCGGTGGTCCTGGCGGTGGTGGTCGGTTTATCGATTCCGATTTGCTAGACACCCCGTCTGGCCCAGCCACTGTATCAAGGTCGCGAAACGCGGCCCGCGAGGCTCTGAACGGGGCATCTCCGTCCCTCATGCCCCGGCGAGAGAGGAGCGCCCGAACACGAGCGACCACCAACGACGATGAGCTGGAAGAAATGCACTGGGGGTCCGCCGCGGCCATGGCTGCCTCGGTAAAACAGGCCGAGGACTACAAGCCCCGAGAGGAGCGGAGCTGGGAAGACTTCCATCCAAATCTCGATGTCGAGGCGCCTTTTATGGTTTTCCGATCTGAAGACGTCGACGGCATCCCTCTGGAAAGCCCAGAGGTTGTGGTGGCTGTCCAGTCTTCGGCAACTCCAATGAATGGGTCATCCACCCCATCGAGGCAGCCCAACCCCGCATCTACCGGGAATACCCCCAACCCGCAAACCCTCACAGACTCAAACCCCATTGATAACCCCAACGGAACTCCATCAAGGCGGTCTCGCCGGCCGACTCGAGATGTTGTCAGCTTCTACAGCAGCCGACCGATGGATTTCACCACACCCAAAACCCCCAAGGTGCTACCTATTCAGAACCAAACCCCGAAAGAAAAACTCGACCTTAAACTTCCATCATACCGAAAAACGAACCGCATTGAACTATTTGAGAGCAAGACCTTTGGGCAGGCACGCTATGTTGACAAAGCGATGAGTAACGTCGGCTATCAAGAGAGCGACCACTTCAATCGCCCAGAGCAAACCCTTATCAAGGCCTCGGATGGGAATGCCGAAGACGACGCAGATCAGGCCGAGGCGGCAAGAGGCGAAGACCATATTCCTAATTCGCGAATTGGCCGTGTTGAGTACGACATGGATGAGCAGGACGACATGTGGCTTGAACAATACAACGCACAGCGCAAGCATAATGAACTGGAAGAGATTACGCGAGAGGTCTTTGAGATTACAATGACCAAGATCGAGAAAGAGTGGCACGCTCTTGAGAAGAGGATACCCAAACCCAACCCGAAACCCCCCCAAACCCACCGCCCGCGATCAAGCTCTGCTGCTGCTGTTAACGGCGAACCGCAGTCAGGGGAAGAACCAGACTCTAAATGCGCCATATGCGACGATGGTGACTGTGAAAACACCAACGCCATTGTCTTTTGCGATGGGTGCAACCTGGCTGTCCACCAGGAATGCTATGGTGTGCCATTTATCCCCGAGGGTCAATGGCTTTGTAGGAAATGCCAGCTCTGTGGACGTGGAGTTCCGGTAAGCAACCTTAGCTCAATGGCTAGGTCTGGTAGCGTGCTGACTTGCATTTAGACGTGCATTTTCTGCCCAAACACGGATGGCGCATTCAAACAAACTAATTCGTCCAAATGGGCCCATCTACTTTGTGCCATGTGGATTCCCGAAGTCTCTCTGGGTAACCACACATTCATGGAGCCCGTCATGGATGTGGAAAAGGTTCCCAAGAACAGGTGGAAACTTACATGCTACATATGTCGACAACGAATGGGCGCGTGCATCCAATGCAGCAACAAGAACTGCTATCAAGCCTTTCATGTCACCTGTGCCAGACGGTCCAGGCTTTTTCTTAAGATGAAGACAAGCCAGGGTGCCCTCGCCGTCCTGGACGGAGGCATGGTTCTCAAGGCATTCTGCGACAGGCACTGCCCTGTCGATTACGCTCATGAGAATGGGGTCCACCAAGCTACAAGGACTGCCAAGAAGTTCTACAAGAAGACAATGCGGGGTCGCATTTGGGCTGACAATCATGTAATGGCCAATGCCATCGCTGCACAACACCGCAACGCCATTACGGATCATCCCCCGGATGAGTCGCAGATGACGGGCGCCAAGAACTCTGCCGTGCTCGGAGGTGACAAAAAGAAGGGGCTGCCTCCAAAGAATCTGTGGAAGCTCCCATCTGGTGCTCCCATAATTCCCCAATACGTGTTCGAGATTGTCGAGGCATCGATCCAGCGATTTCCCTTCCGCAAACGAAAAGACTTCCTTAGCGAAGCCTGCCGCTACTGGACTTTGAAACGAGAGGCCCGCCGAGGCGCAGCGTTAATAAAACGTCTCCAACTTCAGATGGAATCTTTCTCGTCTATGGAGCTGACGAGACGCGACTTCGCCGCCATGGGCCCGAGCGGGAAGACCAGACTCAAACGTCGTATCGAGTTCGCCCAGAACCTCCTCCGAGACCTGGAGCAGCTCAAGACGCTTTCGGGCGAGCTTGTGGAAAGAGAGCGATTAAAACAAGAAGCCGGCGGCTTGGAAGTAGACTTTGTCGACGAATGCTACTTCCCAGTAGCAAAGCTGCTTGCCCCCAGCATCGAGCGAGCGATTGCGTACGTGTCCCCTCATCACAGCCCACGCAGAATCCATTGCTGACAGTTTATAGATTGGACAAGGACGTCTTCGACGAAGGCCTTGAAACATTGCAGAGCCGAGTTGAGACTCGTTACTATGTGGCAGGGCTATCGTTCGCGGCAGACCTCTGCGAGGTTATCAGCCGCGGCATCATCACTCCCCCAAAGAATGAGGAGGAGCCATCTGACCTACACTTTGAGCTGGTCAACACTTCACCGACGAAGAACACCTTTGCTGATATTCGAGAACGTCGCAAATTAGGCAAGCGCATCTTGAAGGCAGTTCAGCCACACCTGGAAGCAGCTTTGCGCGTTGAAGCAGAGATATCACAGAAATCGTACGAAACTCTACAAAAGGAGCTTGAGAACATGATAGACAGTAGCGTGGAAGTTGGGCGACCCACAGCGGCTCTCAGCCGGGAGAAACCCACCGAGGAGGTGGATGATACCATCATGGTAGATGCTCCACAAGAGTTGCAGATCACCGTCAAGGGTCCGGTTCCAGCAGAGGACCAAGGGGACGCCATGGACACATCTCAAGATGGCGAAGAGGATGGCGGAAACATCGAGGTCAAAACGGGGCTGGGGATCATTGATGATGAAGAAAGTAAGCATTCTCTTCACGGCGTGATCAAGGCATCCGATACTCCTCCAGACACGGACGGGTACGTTTCAAGACCTCGGCCAACACAATCCGGACCACCAACCCCGCCGCAATCCAACGGGAGCCTCGGGCTCGACCCAGCTGATCCTCTAGCTGAAGGAGGGATAATATGGTATCTAAAGGGCTACGAGCCCAAGGGAACATCGGTGCTAGGGGAGCACTGGGCAGGAAGAGACGCTGTCAGGATGCTCAGCGAGGACCTAACAGACATGGACGACGAAGAATTGAAGGGTTTGGGTGTAGACGTTGACCATGGGGTCTCATCCGTTGCGGTGGAGGTGGATGGCCACGTCGATGCAGCAACATCGGCTGCGAAGACCAAGGCCAGCAAGGTGAAGAAGCGAAGGGCTTCAACACGAAGGCGGTGAACGCGTTGATCGAGTGTTTTATTTTCTGCTTTCTTTCTGACGAAGGGGATGTATAACTACGGGACCATGGTCACTTTTTGCAGGGTTTTTTTTTCTTGCCAACTTTGGGGCTTTGCCTATTTGGTTTGGTTTCTTGTTCTGTCTGTTACGATTTCTTTCCTCTTCTTTTCTCTTTTTTTTTTCTTTTCCTTTTTAGGACCATACAGGTCATATACATGTGCACCATTCAGCTTGGCATTGAAGGCAAGATAGGAACATTATATATTTAATCATGCGGGACAGAGGGCGTTGATAGGGATGGAAGCTCTTGAGTGTTGGAGATGCAGCTAGGAGTAGGATGAAATGAGATGAATGTATGAGTCCAAATTTCAAACACATTACCATTTACAACGTGACATTGGCATGATGAAAGGCATGATGTATTGTGTTGTGATGGATTTAGATAATATCAAGGAAGATAAGGATAGAAGGCTCAAGATGGATGGAATCATGTGACGGAGCACGCAAAAGTCAAAAGGGAATGCATGATGACACACCACCGGACCATGTTAGTCCAGAGATGCTTTGGTGCTTGAGCTGCAAGAGGGGCACATTTCAGGATTGTGATGGGCCGCTCGGAGAGAAACCATGTCGGTGGCGTGGGAGCTTAGCTGCGTGTGGCGTCGCCTGGCGCCGTGTTTGATGCATGCACCTTTGCAGGTGGCCAACAGAAGCAGCCAACGGTGGTGGGAAAAAAGGGACGAGGGTGCTGCGAGGGGAAAGGAGACGGTGGAGCAGATGCGAAAAACCAATGGGATGCAGAAAGAAGGGTGACACAGGCAGCAAGGAGCGAGGCTGTCAAATGATGAGGGTGACAATGAATGCGGACGATCAATCGCTGGGGGGGGAGGGGAGAGGGAGGGAGAGAGGGGCTTAGGGTTGAAGGCGGTTCAGTCAGGGACAGGAAGCCAAAGCAAGTCAATTCATTGGGCGGCGAAACGCGTCGAGGATTGATTGAGTTTGAGCTTTGCGCTGGTGTCAGACCCTGGCTTCTTTGTTCCTGTCTGGCTGGTCAATGTGGTGTTTGAGGGGTGACAGGCACGGACTGGGGAATGGGAGAGAGATGAAAGATGATGGCATGGGGAAGGGGGGTTGGACGTGTGTGGACGTGTTGCGTTGCGTTGCGGTTGCGCGGCCGAGAAGAAACGAGATGGTTGCAGCGGACGGGTGGGTAAGATGAGAGAAGCCAGCGAGAGAGAGCGCGCGAGAGAGACAGAGAGAGAAAAGAGCGGGGAACCAAGGGAACCAAGAGTGGGAGGACTTCTGTGTGCGCCTCGAGAAGTTGACAGCGGCGGAGGAAGGGAGGGAACAAACTGCAAGGAATAAGGGCAAGTCGCCTTGGTTTGTGACAATAAAACATTGGCATGATTGGCACCGCTTTATATGAGAAAAGCCCAGACTCGTGTGAGCATGGCGTCTCAGCGTGCTCGAGTCTCAAGTCTCCGAGGTCCAATCAGCGGCCGGCGTCTGTTTTCATTCTCTGAGAGCGAGCGTGGGAGAGGCTGAGGTCCCAAGGGCTTGACGGAATCCGGACCAGAGACGATGGATTATGATAAGCGGACCAAAGACATACTTTTTTTGTTCGTCGTATTCATCGAACATGTTTAATCCTAAACTGACTCCATCGAGGAACCGGGGGGTGCCGTCCCAGCGCGCGGGAGCGAGCCTGGTGCGCCAGACAGGGGTGGTTTTTTTTTTCTTTTTTCCTTTCCCTTTCCTTCTTCCTGTTCCTACCAGGATACATGCTCCGTATGTTAGCCTAGGCCCTATTCAGAGGACATCGCTAGAGATCAACGCTGTAGCCAAGGCAGGTAGGTGCCCGATGGGTCGCAAGAAGCAAGAAAGTAATTAATCAAAGCCCCAAAATGTCCAGGTTCTAGTGTCTTGCAAAGCCCCTCCGACCCCGTATCCGTCCGACCCGATGTTTTTCCTGTTCAATGTGTCCCCCCCGTGAGCTTCGACGGTGGACCTAGCATAGTGGCCTCGGGCAATACGCAAAGGAAAAGGCCCCTTTGAGGAAATTTTTTTTTGTTTATTTTTTTTTTCTTCTCTAGTTTAGGTATTGCTATTTTCCTTCTAGTTACCGGCTTAGCCTGTTTAGGTCGCAGTCATTTCTAGAGCTTCAGATTGCAGGCCGCTCAGGTGCTAGGTAGCTAGTGTGCATAGGTTTTTTTCCAGTGTAGTACAGCGGCCTCCACGCAGCAAGAGAGAAAAAAAGTCAGGGCACCCGAGCACCTTAGCTCAGCTCCCGATAGCGCACACACACACACTACACACCCCTTTTGGGTCCCATCTTGGCGCCCTGACTCCCGCCCTGACGCTGACCGAGCGACCCAGCGACCCCAGGAAAAGCTGAGGGGCGGTGCTTGCCCCGGCAGGCGCCTCTCCATTCCATTTCCATTTCTCATCCTTCGCCTGCGAGAAAAAAAATTGCCCCCCCTTCAACTCTTCCCCATCTCCATCCCCAAGCGACCCGACGAACCCAGACGACCGTGTTTTGCCCATCGCTGACACGACCCTGCGACTCCTGCTGGCATCTCGAGATTGTTTCTTCGTCTCGTGCTTCCAACAGAGATTTTCCCAACACTTGACCAGAGCAAACCAGACGAGCTACCGACGACCCCCGACCATTTCCAAACACCCGCGCCTGAGCCTGACCGGCCGCCCCAACAACAAGAAGCCCACCCGCGAAGGAGCCACGAGGCCCATCCCTCCCCCCATCACTCTGTGATCTGACGAACGAGGCTTGCCCTCGCACCCAATATCTCGGTCTGCTACTGGATCTTGATTTTTTCACCTCCAAACGGCGAAAACTGCGTCCCTTGATCGACGCATACCTTTTTTTTTCCCTGTGACGAGAACGCTCGCTTGCTAGTTCCCCGCTGCTAGCTGACGGTGTTTTTTTTTTACCCTTACTACTCCCCCCATCTCTGACGCCTGCTCTCTGCCGCCCTCTGCTGGGACCCGCCGACAGCAAACTACACCCAACACACGGTAGCCCCTGTGGCAACCTCGACGACGACTCATCTGAGTTCCTACCTCTGCACGACATTTCGTGTGTTCAACGACGATCAGCACCCTTCACATTAATCGCCTGTCTGTCGCGCGCTGAACCACCCGCTTTTCCTACTCGGAAGGCCCCTCAAGGAGACGTGATCACTTCAGGTGAGTTTGTTGCGTGTGTGTGAGCCCTCCGGGCCAACCGCGTCGCTTTCCTTCCCCCTCACTCTGCTCGCAATACCCGCTCTCTCGCTTCCCTACGTCTTCGCGTTCTTGTTTTTCGACTCCTCAGTCCTCGCTTTTCGGTCCGAATCCAGCAGTTTGCACACGTTGTTCGTGAAATCGGTCTCGCCCTGTGCTTTTTTCCCCTTCACTTTCTCGGCCGAAGTCGCCCGACGCCCTGATCAAGATGTTATCTTTTTCCGTCACTTTTGTCACCATACCTCCTCGTGCCGCTTGCTAACCCCGCTACTGCTCAGATCCACGAAGTGCATCGATTTGCCGCATCGGCCACCCCTCAGACGAACTTTCCCCTGTGACAAATTTGAACAGCAATCAGGTCTGCTGCTCTCTCCCTCCCTCCCGCGACACCTCTCTCGACTCCTTCGGGCCCGCTCTCCCGGGCACACTCCCTTAAAATGGCAGACCAACACGAGGTCGATCTCGACTCCATAATCGACAGACTGCTCGAGGTGCGCGGCAGCCGCCCCGGCAAGCAGGTCCAGCTCCTCGAGGCTGAGATCCGCTACCTCTGCACCAAGGCTCGCGAGATCTTCATCTCCCAGCCCATCCTGCTCGAGCTTGAGGCTCCCATCAAGGTTCGTTTTCTCCCCCCGCGCATCACATGTGTATCACCCGCCGGATTTGAATCCCCTGTGGCATTCAGGGGGGCAGATGTACGTCATTCGAGGGGACCATGTTGCTGACTCACGGGGTCTCGTGCAGATCTGTGGTGATATCCACGGCCAGTACTACGATCTCCTCCGTCTCTTCGAGTATGGTGGCTTCCCCCCGGAGGCCAATTACCTCTTCCTTGGTGACTATGTAGACCGAGGCAAGCAATCGCTCGAGACTATCTGCCTTCTCCTTGCCTACAAGATCAAGTACCCCGAGAACTTCTTCATCTTGCGAGGTAACCACGAGTGCGCCTCCATTAACCGAATCTACGGTTTCTACGACGAGTGCAAGCGCCGCTACAACATCAAGCTCTGGAAGACCTTCACTGATTGCTTCAACTGCCTCCCCATTGCTGCTATCATCGATGAGAAGATTTTCACCATGCACGGTGGTCTGAGCCCCGATCTGAACTCGATGGAGCAGATTCGCCGAGTGATGCGCCCCACTGACGTATGTAGCTGCTCTCCATCCCCGCCTCGGCGCCAATACTGACTGCTACTAGATTCCTGACTGCGGTCTCCTGTGCGATCTCCTGTGGTCGGATCCCGACAAGGACATTACCGGCTGGAGCGAGAACGACCGTGGTGTGTCATTCACCTTTGGTCCCGACGTGGTCTCGCGATTCCTTCAAAAGCACGACATGGACCTGATCTGCCGAGCGCACCAGGTCGTCGAGGATGGATACGAGTTCTTCTCAAAGCGCCAACTTGTCACCCTCTTCAGCGCCCCCAACTACTGTGGCGAGTTTGACAACGCAGGCGCCATGATGAGTGTTGACGAGAGCTTGCTCTGCTCGTTCCAGGTTGGTGCCCTCGACATGGCCCCCGTCGAATTGGTTCATGCTAACGGTTTGCCCTGACAGATCCTGAAACCCGCTGAGAAGAAACAAAAGTATGTAAACGGCTTACCAAGCACAAGCAAAACAGCCAACCCCAATCCCCCCAAAAAGAATGTGAAGTGAACGAGTTTATACGAACAATTTTCTCCTAATCTAGGTTCGGCCGACGTTAATCACGAATTCCTCAATCGACGGACTACGAACGCAACCGAACGATTTAACCTGGGCCCCATCTCCCACCGAGGGCTCTCTTTTTTCTTCCGATCATCTCACACCTTGCACCTGCCGTCGGGTCGGGTCTGGCACCGAATGTTGGTTCACTAGGAGGGTGTCGGATCTGAACGCATGCCGACATGTGGTGCTTCATCTCTTGACTCTGCGAAACCCGAATCGTCTCTAATGCCTATATGCGAACTTGATTACGGCAAACGGCTGTCTCTTAGCTCACAGATAAAAAAACATATCGCAAAAAGTTTGACTTCCCACACAACTCCTCGAGATCCATGCAAGTTTGGTGGCTTCTCCTTTGCTGCTGCCCATTCTGTTTGTTTTTTGCGTAGATCGGCCTGTGGGTTTGGAGGGGAGGCATGTTTATTCTCTGTGACGAGACACTTAATAGCGCGAGCGGAGAGGGTGTGCTGATGATAGCTGAGGGTCTGTTGCATGCTAGAGACCAACTCAGGAGGGATCTTTTTGTTGCGAACATCACCATGTACAACTGTTTTCTGGAGAAGGGAACGCACGGCGGGGAGGAAGCGGGGTCAGTTATGGGATAGGGACTAGTTGTCGTATACATTGCCAAGAGTTATGATGACGACGGCGAGGGACAGGGGTTGGAGTGTATGAACGAATTTTGCTGTTTCTAAAATGGGTCTGACTGATTACATGATTCTTATCTATTCCGTGACCGAGAGAGGACCTGCGTTCCCTTTGGCGGCGGCGGTAGATCCGCATACCATACGTGACAAGTGAGCCGAGGTCTTTGGGACAATTGTTTTAGTGCCTCCGTGCTCTGGGCAGCAGATAGCTCCGGGGGCAGGGGATGATGTCACTTGTCCATGATGAGGGAGCAGGGAGAGAGGCAGGGGATACCGATATGGTTAGTGTCGAGATGCCGTCCGTAGCATACATATGTGAGAAATGCCGTGCCGGTTGGGCATCACCACTAGGTCTCGTTCCTCTCCCTCCCCTCGCCTACTTGGTCAATCCATGAACATGTAACAGACGAACGAGTGTTCTTTTAGATTTTTTTTTTGGTTTTTATTTTTTTACTTTTATTTTTTATTTTTATTTTGCTTTATTCCCATTGGTGAGAAATGAATTAGTTCACTTTGTCAGGTGCATAATACGCGGCAGCCAGCGGTGAGTTAAGGGTAGAGCGTTTGGGGATGGAACGGCTACGTCCGGCAACCTCACGAATGATACCAGGGGGAAAAACAATTGACAAGATGGGGAAAAAATAAATGGGAGAAAGAAAAATAAATCAAAGGACGGAACAACAGTAAAAAAAATAAACATAAAAAAAAAAGGCTGGCGAGGGTTCCGGTGCAAGGGAGACGGGCAGGACGGGATATATGTGGTGTTGGTGTTTTAGGGGCCCCCGCCGGTAGGCGAGGTGCATATGTATGTCTCTTGTCAGCCAGCGAGAGCGTTGGAGTCAAAACGGCGCAAAAAAGAAAGGTCCCCGGGGGGTTTTTAGTTGCAGTCCTGGCATGCCTTGCTGTCTCCTTTGGGATCTGGCTGCTCTCCGCTCTTTGCCTCCGTCTCCGTCTCTGTCTCTGGCTTTGCCCTTGCGTCTGCCTGTTCCGTCTTGCTGCTGGCGGCCTTCTTGTCAGCCACAGCCACCCCGCCGCCTCGGTGCCCGTCTACATGGCCCAGATCCCTGCCGGGCTCAACAACATCCCGCACCCGCCGCTTCAGCTCCTTGGTCTCTGGGAAACCGCCGTCGATGCGCCGATCCCAGAGCACCTTTGACGACGTCGCCCTCAGGTTCGGGGCGGCGGCACCGGCAGTGGTCGTCGTCGTAGCTGCTGCTGCTTCTGCTGCTGCCGCGTCGTGGCGGCCGTCTTGCGGATCCGCGATAGCGTTGGTGGCGTGCGTGATGGTGACGATGAAGGTTCCCCCGGTGGAAGGCTGCAAAGCCACCTCGCCAAGGGCGGTGGAGAAGGTGGAGAGGAGTTCTTGGGCAAACTAGACGAAGCCAAAAAAGAAGACGGGTGCGTGAGAAAATGTGACGACTAACAAAGGGAGGAGGGGAAGAAAAGCCACGGCGAGAGCGGAATGGGAATGAGGATTGGGATCATGGGAAATCGGTGTGGTGATGCTTGTCTCTGAACAGAGACTCAGGCTTGGTGGTGGGTTGTCTCTCTCTCTCTTTCCTTTTTTTCCCCCATTTGCTCTCCTGCTCCTCGGGACATGGAGGGTGTGGTGTGAAGTGTTAAAAAAAAAAAAAAAGAGAATGATGTAAGGCGGCATGAGGAGACCCCCCCTCCTTGAAGGCAAAGTCTCTCATCTGTTCATGATTTTGGCTGTACTTACATAGGCGGCTCTCAGCATCCACTTGCACTGCGTGCAAAATTGGATCGTCACGCGCGGAAGCGGAATATCGCCGGGGAGGGCTTGCGCAGTTGCAGTTGTCGTTGCCATTGCGCCTGGGTGTGTTTAATGTTTAGTGTTTAGTGTTGTAATGTTGTAAGTATGCGCGCGCGGCATTGGGCGGGACGGCCAACTTCCTGTGCCTACCCTAGACAGCGGGGAACCCGGGGGGAGAAGAGAGAGCTGGGGTGTGTCCCTGCTCCTGTGCAAAAGCTCAAACACGCTTTCGAAAGGTGCAACACTGCTCCCTCTCGTAGGATCCGCCGGGAAATAAGAGGAAAATTAGCTCTCGGAGGGGAAAGCTGAAAAATGATAGCCGGTACCCAGAGAAAGCAAAGAAGATCCTCTTGTGGCTGAAATATTTCAGCTTGTGCCGCTGCGGACCCGGATCATGGATGGTTGTCTTGGCTGTCTCAAAAATTTGTGCCAAAAGCAGTGTTTGTAATCCGCACCTCTCTACGCCCCTTTTCTTTCTTTTTCTTCTCAAAAACCACAAACGGGACCTTGACTGATACTTCCGATGTTCCAAGGTGTGCCGAATTCGGATGGGCGGGGAAAAAAGTGGTACGGTGCAACTCTCAGTCGCTCAAGCCCAATCACATTAACCCACCCATTAAAAAAAAAAAACTTGACAAACCTCCTCGTGATTGGTCTCGTGACTCTGTCGCGGCTGGTCTAATAAATTAAAGTCGTCGAGGCGGATATGGGAAGCTGGTGCAGCAGATGAGGCCAGCTTTGATGCAGCTGAATGAGAAGGACGAGTAGAAGCCGGAGGAGAGTGGACAATGTCTGCCTGCTAGTTATTGCAGCCGGTTGAATCAAGTTATAGCAATAGGCTCCTCGGGAAGCGCAACATTGGACAGTCGGCCCCAGGGTAGGAGCCCGCCGGTGCGGCCATTGGTCCACGTCTCCCTCGCAAAAAATGACTTGCTGGCGAGGCAATTGCGTGCCACCCAATCGTCTTGTCGCCTCCCTTTGATGATGCACATGCGGATACGGATGTGGTATTCCTGGGTGGGACGGGATCCTCAACCCGCTGCACCTGTGTCAATGGCTGGAACTAGTCATGACAGTCACCCATCTCCGTAAACGAACGCTAATTCAAAGGTCGAGGAAGGAATAAAAGGTTTATTTGGCTTGCCAAGAAAAGCGTACACGGCATGAAAAGTAAATAAATAGATAGAGTGAAACAGAAAATCCATGAGGGATGATAAGAGAGAAAAAGGGAATTATTACAGTGTGCGCAAGAGCCCATCTCACTCCGTGCTTCCCCATCCCCCAGACCAGAGATTCAAACCAAAAATAAGTAGTAAAAAAAACCTCTCCTTCAATCTTCCTCGAAAGTCTTTGCTCCGCCATGCACATGTCCTAACCCCCTCGCGAGGGACGGCATATATACACAGAGAGAGAACTAAATTAGCATCATAGTCGTATAAAGTCTCCTCCTCCTAGCACCTCCTGACCCTAACCGTATCGCACTCAGTTGTTTTTATCCTGTTCAACAAGTATCACGGGGTATCTCGATCCGGGTCCGCATCCTAAACTGGTTCTGGGGGTTCGCCACCTCTCCTCTCCTGTCTGCTCTTGCTTAGTCGGTGGGCAAGCGTGTCCCCTGCCTTGCCCTGCCAGCCATGGTACTGGTGGTGGTTTTTGTGGGTGATAGTAATGGCGGTTGTCGTGCGAGTGTCCGGAGTCGATGCCTCTTTTCCCCTTCTACCCCTTCTAGGAAAACCACTGCTTCCTCTTCGCTGCCCCTTGCAAAATCCACCACAGGAAAAAGCGTTACTTAACACATGAAAAATGACTGAGGCCTCCTCCATTCACCCGCTGTATCATCATCGGCGTTGCGTGGTTGTTTTGATAACCGGGAATACAAGAAAAGGGAATGTTGCGTTATTACATGACCACACAGCAGCCGCCCGATTGCTGTGGTGCGTAAGGGTCTTCGCCTTTGGGAACGGCGCCCCAAACTGATGGAACCATATAGTCCCTGGTGCCGTTGCAGTAGGCGATGATGCTGGCAATGCGCGTTAAAACACTGTTCTCTGCCTCTTCCCGCAGGCCAGGTTTGCTTACCTCTTGGATGCAGTGCTCACGGGGATGCGTTCTCGCTCGAGATCTTCGCGCAGGCGGTTGTTCAGCTCTGTTAGGCGTCGCAGCTTGAGATCCGCCATCGACTGCTTGTTCTTCTTGATCTGCGAAGGGTCGCCGACATCTCGGGAAGTGTACTGAGGCATCTTGGATCGGGCTGCCGGAGGCTGTAGCGTGGAGGACAAAGAGGCGGAGGTTTGGTGGGATTGCGCGCGAGAGTGATTGCGAAGAGTACTGCTCATGATTCAATGTCAGCGGGGAGGAGTGTCTCGATGATCAAGACGACGGCGAGAGCGCGACAGCTGAGGGCATCGGGAGTGGAGAGCGACGAGCAGGAGACGGCGAGTCTGCAACGAGAGTTCGATGACGAGGCAGGACAGTAGATGAGTGCGAAGATGGCATCTTTGATCGACTCCTATTCGTGTTGCGTTGTACCATTGGCTGTGTTGTCGTTCCTTTTTCTCGTCGCTCGCTTCACGAGGCCCCAATTTCCCACTCTCGCAAGCCCTCTAGCTGGGCGCCCTAGGGCATGTGTGTCTCTGACCGAGCAGGGATGACTTACAGAGAACGAAAGGCTTCCTTCGAGCAGGCGCAGTGCAGTCGAAGGGCCGGTGAGGCAAATGCGAACGCGATGGTAGGTGAAGGATGGACGGATGGATGGAGGAGGAGGAGGTGATGGGAGTGGTGGAAGGGTGAAGGATGGGGTTGGCCTTGACAAAAGGGTTGCGGCGCAGAGGGCAGGTAGCAGCTTGGGGGGGGAGGGACAGGAGGGCCGGGTGGCGGGTGGCAGGTGGCAGGTAACAGTCGTAGCAGGAAGGACCGGTTGGGATAGCAGGGGGGGAGGGACGCAGACCAAAGGGGAAGAGCGAGGGAGACAGAGGGACGGGATGGAGGCACTGAACAGCACAGTTGAAGGACAAGGGGAGAAGGGAACTAGGGGGTACAATAGACGCAAGGTGGTTCGTGCGCTGGGAGAGCTGCTGCTGTGGTGCTACTGCGGGTGCCCTGGAAATTGGGGGATCTGGGGGGCCCCCAGTCAGCGAGCTAGGAGCGACTAAGGAAAAACCGATGATGCTAGGGTGGCCAGGGGAAAACAGCGGATGAATGTCCACTGTGGCCAGCGACGATGGGCCTACAGTGAGTGACCTGTGGGCGATGCACGCCTCTGGGCTACCAAACTCCCCCGGCGAGGCTCCTCTCAGCCCCCTGGACGGCTTTGTATCAGCCCAGTGCACGGCGTCCGCAACGGGTCTTTCACTAGATTGGCTGCGGCGGGCGATTGGCTGCGGATGCGACAAATGGGGCTGGCCGGCTCCACTGTCTCCTCTAGTGCCTTGGTCCCCATGTCGTCAATTCCACCAGCGCCGTTTCTGTCAAGGTCTCTTGTTAGTACCTTGCTTTAGCCTGGATGCTGTTTTCCTGCACTCATTTTGTGCTGGAGAGCTGCCTTACAACCCAGTTAGCACGGCCTTGGATGGAGTCGACCTCTCCTGGCTTCGTGCTTTAAATTGTCCGCTAGCAATCCGCAAAAGGAAAGAATCTGACGTGCCCTCGAGCGGCGTTCTGCAGGAGAGGCTGGTGATGAGCTTGTGAACCTACCTGAATCAGCAACCCGGAACCAACAATCTCCTACCATACATACCTCTACTACCATCTCGGCGCGACATGTTTGCCAGGAAAGCCACTCAGTCTGCAAGAAGAAGAAACAGCGCATTGCCGCTGACGGGATCGACCTGCAGTGGGCGGGAGCCGTCGCACATCCTTTCGGACGGGCGTCCATGAGCCCAATGCGTTTTTGCGTTTTGACAGGGTCAAATGAGTGTAAGCCTCCTGGTCGCTGAGCCAGACAACGAGTCGGGCAAAACATGTTACCCACTGCAACTCACGCTTTGGGATGATCCACAAATCACGGTTCCGGCGCAAGCCCTGCACCGTACCGAATTGAACTGAACCAACCTGATACTGGCCCAGCTCGCAAATGCACGTCGTCTTGTCGAGCCGAATTGCGCCCTGCGCAACTTCGGGCATTTTCTGGGCGACGGCGTAAGGCACGCCTGCTTGCGCAGCAAAATGTCGAGTAGTTGCAGGCTGCAGCCCGAGGTTTACACTGCACGGACTGCCGCCCGCGTTTCGCCTCAGCGCATTGTCCCGTCCGCTCTGAGTTTTGAGCGCTGAGTGTTCCCGCCCCCCGGACAATTGCAGTAGTGCCGGGACATGTACAGAGGGCACGGAGTCCCAATAGGGGCAATTGGAGGTAGACTGGTTGATTTTCCCCTCTGCTCCATCCATCACCAAATATTTCCGCTTCAGGGTCACCGACCGAAGAACAAAGCAATTCTGCATGCATGACAGCAGTGCAGTGGGTGCAATGAAGCAATGGCTCAGAGGAAGGAGGATTTCGTCCCGACGGATCCGAGCTTGACCGAATCTCGTTTGCGAATGGTCGAGAATGTACGAAACACGGCTGGGCCAGCGACATGCCGGTTAATTTTGCCCATTCCCACCCGTCGCTCGCTGTCTTCACTTTGGCTCGCCTGCATGTAACGGCGCGGTTTTTTCCCGTTCATTTTTTTTTTTTGTACGCGTCCACTGTCTTTTTCTGCCAGGGTACTTTGCCCCGGAGACCAACCCAGCACCACCGTGTCTCCACCAATATTGTTGGATTTGCACCTGCAATTAAGATGAGGCCTGTCTTGGCGGCCCGGCTGTCGACCCCTAGGATGGAATGGTACACGGTGCGCGACAGGAGAACGGGTCTTCTCCCCTAGGTTAAGACGAGACACCGACCTGGGTAAGGCTCGGTGACACGACTCAAGCCGCAATAAGAGAAATGCAACAAACCCGCCGTGTCTTGCATCGTGTTCTTGCGCGTTATTGCTTGGTGGAGAGGGTATCGTCAATGTAGAGTGGTGCGTAAATAGGCTTTTTCACACAGGCACGCATGTGTATATATCAAGGTGCAGTGCAGTGCTTTGTCCACTATTTCCTTTCCATTGTCATTATGCTCACTGCTTGTGTTGACAGTACCTCGGCTGGTCGACTCCCGTCACGTCTTGCTATATTATTGTGTTTACACGTTTGATGAGGTGATGCGCACACACTCATTCGCATGGGTTGAGCTGCCGTCCATCCCGGTGGATCATACCCGCCTTTGGACTAGCGCCACTCGCTCCGTTGCCCACCTGAAGTAGCTCATTCCATCCACCTCAGTTCTTGTTCACGAGTGTGGAATAGCTATCGACCACCCAGGTGCAAAAGTGATGGGAATAGGCTATTTTGTTCTGTCCCATTTCTCTTTTGTTATCGAGGGCTATCCTTTCTTGCCGGTGCTCTTCCTGGCGCCTATAGGTCGGGCCCGACCGGGGCGCCCCTAGTGCATTAAACCCTCTCATTGCTTCCTTTATGCTTCCCCAGTTTCATCATGCCGGACGTGCTCAGAGGAAGCACGAACGTCCTATATTGTTTTACTTGCTGTTAATACGTCGAAATGGAGGTGACATCTCTACCCCATCTATGCTTTATCCCTGTGCTTTCTGTGTTGACACTTTTGGTGACAAATAGTTCTTGGCATGTTCTCAAAATGCGAGGCGCCAAACATTTCTTTTGGCAGCTTTTACCGGCTTTTTTGATTCACCCTATCCTGAACTAGCCACATCAATCTGAGTCAAGCAAATGTGACGCCATCTGGGGAGCGCCATCCGTACATACCAGGATTGCGATCACGTGCGGAACCTCTCCCTACCCGTCGCTAGCAGACGAGGCTGGGAAATTGACAGACAGACCCTAGGGTCGCAAAGGACCATCCATGGCTTTGGGATTATTTTATGATCTACAATCTAACTCCTGAATGATTATATCTTTTGCAGAGGTTCCGTGCTGTAAAGTATCGAACCGACAATCATCGGAGGGTTGTACATATTATATCCCCTTGGGACCTTCACTTTGACTTTATCATCTATGCGGCATGCTACTATGTGCTCATGGCAACATCTCGAATTTGTTTTCATGTCTCGAAAGTTGGGTGAGCAGTCTTTCTTGATCGATTCTGATACCTGGAGTGGCCGTTTCAAAATGTGCAGTCTTTCATATGAAATTCAACCCGGCCACGCGAAATGACAGGCCTCCATGTGCTCAGAGATTCTGGCGTGACTGGTGAAGCAAAAGGAGGCTCACACAGGTAACACAAATCCTGGGGAAAGTGGCTCGTTTCGTGGCTAGTGGCGTGGGCCGTTGCACGGCCACAAAATGAGCTGGCTCACAGCTGATGTAAGACTTCACGTGACGTACCAGGACCACAGGTTAGCCCCTCAACGCTCGCATAGCGTCCACACACGAAAATCGAAAAATTCCTCTTGCGTGCCTTGCAACACCATCCCGAGTGCCAGCCAAGTCTCAGCACACTCGCCGACGCAGGCTGCGATCGATTTCGGATCACATATAAATCTCCTCTCTCCGCCAAGTCATACCACAGAGGAGGTTGCCCAGCATGGTAAGTATCTCTTTTGTGCGCGAGGCCCTTGGATTGTTTCCAGCCCTACTCGGCCCTTACCCCTCCCTATCCCGACTCAATACTTGTGCAATGATACTGACTTGGATGGTCGCCTACAGCCTCCTCCGCCGCATCAGAAGCCCGAGAATGTTCTCAAGCGGGCCCAGGAACTCATCGGCGTCGGCCAGGCTCCCGCCGCCTTGACCCTGTTGCACGAGCACATCACCAGCAAGCGTTCCCGAAATGTCCCCATCGTCTCCCTGGAGCCTGTGATGCTCCTCCTCGTCGAGCTGTCCGTCGAGCAGAAGAAGGGCAAGCTTGCCAAGGATGCTCTCTACCAATACAAGAACATCTCCCAAAACACAAACATTCCCACCATCGAGGTACGTTTTTCTTGCCGGAGCCCACAACATTCGCCAATAAAACATTCAACTAATGTGGGGTTATGCAGCTGGTCTTGAAAAAGTTCATCGAACTCGCCGTGGAGAAGGTGACCGCCGCCCAGCAAAAGGCCGACGAAGTCCAAGAGAGCATCGAGGCCACCGCCGCCACATCCAGCGTCGACGATCTCGAAGCCAGTGAGACCCCCGAGTCGATTCTCCTTGCCACCGTCTCCGGCGAGCAATCTCGAGACCGTACCGACCGTGCCATCGTCACCCCGTGGCTCAAGTTCCTCTGGGAGGCCTACCGAACCGTCCTCGATATTCTCCGAAACAATGCTCGCCTCGAGGTGCTTTACCAGAGCACTGCCAACCAGGCATTCGACTTCTGCCTCAAGTACACCCGAAAGACCGAGTTCCGAAGACTTTGCGAGCTTCTCCGCAACCATGTCCAGACCGCTGCCAAGTACTCTTCGCAGATGCACGCCATCAACCTGAGCGACCCCGATACCCTGCAGCGTCATCTTGAGACTCGCTTCCAGCAGCTCAACGTCGCCGTCGAGTTGGAGCTGTGGCAGGAGGCCTTCCGCAGCGTTGAGGACATCCACACCCTGCTCAACCTCAGCAAGCGACCTCCCAAGAATGTCATGATGGCCAACTACTACGAGAAGCTCACTCGTATCTTCCTTGTCGGCGAAAACTACCTCTTCCACGCTGCCGCCTGGTCCCGTTACTACACTCTCCTCCGCCAGTCCTCAGTTCTGGTTGCCAGCGGACAGGGCAAGAAGGCCGACAACCCCCCCGCCTCCGAGGCCGATCTCCAGAAGGCTGCCTCTTTCGTCCTATTGTCAGCCCTTGCCATCCCTGTTATCAGCACTTCCCGATCTCGTGGAGCCATGGTCGATTTCGACGAGGCTAGAAAGAACAAGAACTCTCGCCTGACTCACTTGCTCGGCATGTCTCAGGCTCCTACTCGTGCTCGTCTCTTCCGCGATGCCCTGTCCAAGTCGCTCCTGCAGCGTGCTCGCCCTGAGATTCGGGATCTTTACAACATTCTGGAGGTGGATTTCCATCCTCTGTCAATCTGCAAGAAGATCTCGCCCATCCTGACCAAGATTGGTGCTGATGCTGAGATGGAGAAGTACATTCTTCCTCTTCAGCAGGTCATCCTGACCCGTCTCTTCCAACAGCTCTCTCAGGTTTACGAGACAGTTGATCTGTCTTTCGTTGAGAGCCTTGCCCAGTTCCCCGAGCCTTATCAAGTTACCCGCGGAACCATTGAGAAGTTCATCATGAACGGCAACAAGAAGGGTGATCTTGCTATCCGCATGGACCATGCCACTGGCGTCCTTAGCTTCGATAGCGATGTCTTCTCTTCCTCCAAGGCCGGTCACAGCGGTTCCAGTGCCGGTTCTGCCGAATCTGAGACAGGTACTGTTCAGCGTCTTCAGAGCACTCCCTCAGAAATTGTACGCTCTCAGCTTACACGCCTGGCCAAATCCCTTTTCACTACCTGCCACTACGTTGATCCCAACTTGAACAAAGAGCGCGTTGAGGCTCGTAACGCCGCTCTTGCCCGCGCCAAGGCTGGCGCTGAGCAGGAGCACTTGGACATTCTGGCTCGAAAGGAGGTCATCCAGAAGCGCAAGGAGGAGGCTTCGGAGATTCAGGCCCGTAAAGAAAAGGAGAATGCCCGTCAAAAGCGTCTCCGTGAACAGGCCCTGCAGGAGGCCGAGGACAAGCGACTGGCAGCAGAACAGAAGGAACGTGAAGCCAAACGTCTCCAGGCCGAGCGTGACCGTGTCCGCAAGGAGGAGCTCAAGAAGCAGATCGCCGACCTGAACATGAGCGATAAGGCTCTTGGCATTGATTTGGAGGACTTGGACAACCTGGACAGCAACCGCCTCCGTGCCATGAAGCTGGCCCAGCTGGAGCGTGAGAAGAACGACGTTAACGAGCGTCTTCGTATCACTGGCAAGCGTCTCGACCACTTGGAGCGTGCCTACCGTAAGGAGGAGGCCAAGAAGCTGCAAGAAGACTACACCAAGCAGACTGAGCTGGACCGTGCTATCTACGAAAAGGTCAAGACAAAGACACTGAATGACGCTGAGCAAAAGCACAAGGAGAGCGTGGAACTCAAGCACCGCCTCTGCCGCCTGGTGCCCCAATATGAATCCTTCCGAGACTCGCTACATGAGCGTCGCCGTGATGAATTCGAGAAGCGTCGTCGTGATGCCGAGCGCGAGTTGGAGAAGCAGATTTCTGTCCGAAAGAAGGAGGTGCGTGACCGACGACTCCGCGAGAAGCGCGAGCATGAGGAGAAGGAGCGCGAGCTCCGTGAGGCCGAGGAGCGTGCTGCCCGTGAGAAGGAGGAGCAGCGCCTCCGCGACGAGGCTCGCAAGGAGGAGCTTGCCAAGCTCAAGGAACAGCGAGAGAAGGAGCGCCAAGAGATGTTGGAGAAGGCCGCCCTCCAGCAACGACGAGAGGAAGAGGCTCTTGCACGTCGCAAAGCCGAAAAGGAACGACCTGCTCCCGCTCCCGCTCCCAGTGCTGGCGGATTCAGCAGGGGAAGCGAGACCCTCGAGAGCCGAAGACCGCCAACTATCGGCTCTGGCAAGTGGCGTGACAGGGAGGGATCCAGGGGCGACGCTCCTCCTCCTGCCCGTGCTCCAGTACCAGAGAGGAGCGAGCCTACTGATCGGCCTGCCGGTGGTCCTCCTCGACTCCAGCTTGCTGGTGGCAAGCCCAGCTGGCGCGACCGCGAGGCGGCCAAGCAGACCTCTGGAGGCGGCAGCGCCGACAGTGGTAGCGCCCCTCCCCCCCGCAACTTCGGGTCTCGGGGTGCGCCGACGGATCGTGCAAGCTCTAGCCGTGGTGATGTCGAACGTAAGGACCCAGCTCCTCCTGCAGAGAGTCTCCCAGCGTCACGCACAGCAGGCAAGTGGGTTCCTCCTCATCTGAGGAACAAGGCTTAAAAGGAGTGTGTTATGGAAGCAGCGCAGATGGACACATTGTTGCGATTTGCATTGGCGTTTTAGGGATTGGATGGTTGCACCAGGAGATGGTTGTACTCTAGAGCTCAGTCTAATCTCCATCGATCTGAGGGTATGAGAAACGCCAGAATGGAGAGAGAGAAAGTATTAGCAAGTACGTATCTGTCATGAGGTGGCCTGAGCATTAACGAGTTTCAATTGTTCCAACGAGTTCCTAAATATGAATTTACAGAGTGATAGACAGATTCAGGTGTTGCGGCAAGATGACTTAGATTTGATGTGTAGTTGCGAATATAATGAGTGAGGAAGATCCGATCCGAATCTCACAAACCAAGTACAAATGATCATTTCAATCAGACACTTGGGGCCCGAATTTTCCACTGTCGAGAGAGGTCCATCCTTTCTCGTTCTTCCGTGATCGTCATAGGTATAGGGTAAGTGTCCCAGATGACGAATACAGCCGTGATCAGAACATTTTGGGATTAATATTGAAGCCTTTTAATCTTGGATTGGGATGCGAGATGAAGATTTAAGGGTGCATTTTTGTGATGTCCTGTTTAAATAAACTGTAGCTTGGGTATTTGTTGGAAGCTAAATTGTATGGATTCGAGGAATGGACAATTAAGTGCCTAAAAAGTATATTCTGCAAAAAGGCTTAAAGGAAAATATACTATAATTTTTCTTAAGGAATGTATGGGTAGTAAGATAATATGATTAAAAAATTCCTATGGATAGTTATAGACGCGAACGATAACACCAGTTTTCATTGTATTTCATTTACATTGGGTTCAAGCATGACCTCACATGCACTTCTCATTCTGATCATTCTAAGCGTCTATTGCATCATGTTAATGGTCTTTAAAAAGTATTTTAGTGGCGAAATAAAAACTGATCGGGGGTGATCAATCAAGGCCAATAGGTTTGTCTGTCTTGTTGGAATGGAGTGCAAAGCAGCTTTGCTCACGTGCCACTGGAATTTAGATAAACTCTTAGCAGCACGAACGGATCGTCAACAAACAACAACAATAAACCACAGACCAATATGTACTGGTAGCTTGGTCACAAATTTCGTCTCAGGCCGGTTCCAGTCCAGTCATCGGAGGACAGAATGATCCAGTGGGGCATAGAAATGACAGCAGGGCGCTTCTGGCGGAGCAACGTCATTATCGCCTTTGGAATTGTTCGGATGGTTCGTTGCTTGTCTCAGAGCATACCAGACAAAGGCATTTTGAAGACGCTGTATACGCGCCACAGAATCTTGCATTGTTGCAGAATGCGCGCCCTGGCCGCCACCATAGTTCAACGTGGCCAAAACATGGAACTGGTATGAGGCTGGGCTGTGTATTCGGTAGGTTTACCATCGTTTTCATTGTGTGAACTGCTTTTTCGCTGATTTTAGCCTTGGGCTTTTAGCCCAAGCGCATTTGGTGGCGTGACTGCAGCGTTCTATTACGCCCCAACCTGGCCGACATATGATCTTGCCTGCAGAGGCTTCGCGTATCCGGAACCATGTTTGGGTATTTGCCAGTTCGGTCGAGGCGAACCGATTATTCTTCTAGAGCGGGGAATTCCACGATGGCAATCTGCAAGCATTTTGCTACAAAGCTTGTGCTTCGGGTGCTATACCGAAGACGTCTATCATTTGCCTCCTCCATTCCCCACCCTTGATTTTCGGCTCATTGAGAGGCGGAGAGCAACATACATGCTACCGGCGACACAGAGAGCCTGAGGGTGAGACTGATTAGGCGATAGCTGCATGGAGATCGATTGATGTGCCGGTTTTCTAGCGTATGTCCCTGAACCGTTGCTTCTTAGCGACAACTCCATCACCATTTCCATGGGCTAATAACTTTCGAACGAACTACAGCACTATTTTCGTTAAGGACAATTTTTGTCCAGAGAGAAGCTAATTATTACAAAAATAAAAAAATAAGAATGATGAAAATACTATTTTCCAGCGCCCCTGACGCTCACATTTTGATCACCGAGAGACGGCAATTGTGTGAGTCCTGAGCATTACTGTCCCGGGTAGTTCCTAACTTGCCAGCTACTGAGTACATGTCTCGGCTCATTTCATCTTATTCATCCACTCACGCTCTACTGATGCGGTCATTGCATTGTCTGGCCCATGCATGCTCATCGATATTTCCGTTCGAGGTTGGTGTGGCGCTCGGTTGAGTTCTTATTCCGGCAATATGCGCTGCCTAATGCCATCGTCGCGCAGATTGAGTTGCTCTGCACGCTCCAAAGCTGCCTGAGCTACGGCTGATCCGGCTACGTGGAGCACCAAACTGGATGTTGTGGGGATCGCGGTGGCGGTATGCTGCTGGGCGAGTTCCTTGCGGCGAAAGCTGGGTTTGGAAACTCTACAGTCCCGTTTGGAGGATTTGGAGCTGGGAGGTTCAAAGTACGCGCCATCCAAGAGATAAATACTCCCATCCCCGTCCTCCAAATGTAGGACTTTCATCTCATCATCACACTGCAGCTTCGGCGAGCAAGTCATTCTTTCTTTCACATCTTCCCCCCCTCCTTCGTTGTACATTTCACTCACTACTTTCGTTGAATACTCTTCTTGTCGGCTGTTGCCATTCTCTACAACATGCCTTCATTAAGAACTATGGCTGCGGGCGCGGCCCTGACTCTCATTCGGACCTCCCTCGCTCAAGGTCTCGAACTTCCTTCATGTATTGATTCTTCTCAACCTTATGTCTACGCTGGTTGTTACAGTGGCCGTCAGGCCTCTGGCGGCGATACACTCCCTTATCGCTCCAGCCAAGATTTCACAAACATGACAATCTCCCAGTGCGTAAAGGAATGCCAAGGAAATGGCTTCCGATACGCCGGTATCAAGTACTACGGCGTTTGCTACTGTGGCAACACTGTCAACAGCCAGCAAGTCGACGACGGCAACTGCAACCTAGGTTGCAGCGGCAACAAGGAGGAAACCTGCGGAGGCAATTCACAGCTGTCAATCTACCAGGACCCTTCCTTCTACACAAGCACCAAGGCGATTCGCAACTACAAGCACCTCGGCTGCTTCACTGATTCGAGCTCCGGCATGGCTCTTGCTTACCAGCAGGATGTCGACAGCTCCTCGATGGACCTCGGTACATGTCTCGATGCCTGCTCCAGCAGCGGATATCCTTTTGCCGGTGTTGAAGCCGGCGGTGACTGCTACTGTGGTCAAGTTCTTGGAAACGGCACCCAGCGAACTGCCGGTGGAGATTGCCGAACCCCATGTAATGGCGACAAGGCCAAGACATGCGGTGGCAGCAACCGCTTGAACGTCTATGTTTCCACCGACTTTCTCTCCGTGCCGGCCTGCTCAGGCAGCAAATCCCAAGCTACCTCTGCCAGCAAATCCACCCCCACCTCTCTCAAATCCGTCCCCAGCTCCGGAAACAAGGATACGTCCAACTCTGGTAGCAAGCCCAGCACTGGACCTAGCGGAAAACAAAACACAGGATCAGGTTCCAGTTCTAGCAACAGCCACGGCTCAGGAAACAGTCATGGTTCTGGTTCAGGAAACGGCTATGGATCAGGATCGGGATCAAGCAACGGCTATGGATCTGGTTCAGGAAATGGCTACGGCTCTGGCTCGGGTCGAGGCTCGGGCTCAGGCAATGGCTACGGCTCTGGGTCAGGAAA